>PVLD010006554.1:0-32035 GCA_004027595.1 Dinomys branickii | reverse complement strand
GCAAAGACAAAAAACAAAACAGGCAAACATCAACAACAGCAACAACAACAACAACAACAAAAAAAAACACCAATAGTTGCTGCTTTACATATTGATATCTTCGAAGTGTGTGTTCAGGATAACACATACAGACATACAAGATTGATCAAATTAATTTTAAATCATTGTCTGGATTACCAAAACCATTGACTGATGGACTTATCGTACTGTAGGTGGAATATTTACTTGAAAATTATTCTATATTGCCTCAAGATAAGAATCTCTTGTTCCACTCTCAGAACTCTTCTTCAATATGAATTTTAAAGAATCTGTTTATCGGGGCTGGGGATATAGCTCAGTGGAATAAACGCTTGCCTAGCAAGTGCAGGGTCCTGAGTTCGATCCCCAGTACCGCAAAAAAAAAAAAAAAAAAGAATCTGTTTATCAATATAAATATTTGTATTTGTTTTATATTATATTTCATATTACTTTCCAAGCTTTCACATAGATATGTGTTATAAAGAATGAAAATATACAATCCAAATATTTTTCAAAACTTCGAGCCTTGTGCTTTATGTCAAAGATAAAGTGTATGATAATCATATACTTAACAGTGATAATTATTGATTTGTTCATTTTGTTGAACACTTTGCCTAAAAAATGATCCTGGAAAAATATTAGATGGAACAACACATTTGCTTCCCAAATAATTTCTAATATTCATTTCCTTAATTAATAATTTCTACATCAGAATAGTGTTTACAGACCTTAGATAAATTATTTTAAAGTAAGACAATACTAGTAATGAAATGTGATTAAAACCACAACTCTCAACGTGTTCTGAGTCTGGACACTATACAATAGTGTGTTCAGGATAATGAAGCAATCCTAAAGCAATGTAGGGTCTGAAGTGTAGCTCTGTGATGGAATGCAAGCTTAGCATAGGCAAGGCTCTAGGTTCACTTCTCAGTACAAAAACAGAACAAACAAACAAAAACAGGTAGAAGCCTTGCTGAGGGCGGTGAAGCGTGCCTCTCATCCCAGCACTTGGGAGGCTGAGGAAACACCATGAAGAGTTCGAGACCAGCCTGTGCAATGTAGTGAGTTGAAGGTTATCTTGAATTCCTTAGTGAGACCCTGTCTCAAAACAACGCCGAAAAGTAGCAAAAAAAAGAAGACATGTATATCATATAAGCTATTCAGGAATCAGAATGTTGAAAAGGGACCAAATCCTGTACACTTATCTCTATTTGTTATGCACAGCTCTTATAACTGCAAAATGTGACAAATTCAAGGGTAAGGACCTTAATAATTGTTGTCAGTGCTAAGACATACGACATTTCCATTGTCAGTTAGGGATGGAAAGAATGTAAAATCGAATGTCATCTTGAGAATACTGAAGGAAAAAAGCACATCCCAAAATTCCTTTTATTTGAAAGGAGAGTATTAAAATGAAATGATGCATGACTTCAAAATGTATTTGGATTTCTGAATAGTGCATTAACAATAGGGAATTTTATCAGATTACATTTTCAATAAAAAGAGTTTGAATGAGTTTGATGTGATTTTTGTTTCAATCATAACGGTGACCAGCATCTATTTTTTCTATCATTTTATTTCTGCTCTCACCATTTGTATTTTAACCTATAAATATATGGGTGAATGTGTGGAAAGCAAATCAGTTTGACCTTTAATGTGAAGTCATTTTTGTACGATCAAAACAGTACAATCTCTAGTACTAGAAAGAATGTGAATTTTAAGATTCAAAAGCACGTGGCATTTTCAGCAACCTGGGAGGAATGATGATGTGACCATGGCTTAAATGATAATTTTATCTACATTGCTGCCTTCCATCCTCTCGCCTTCACTGTATATTAAGACTTCTGCCCACAGATATATGTTTAGCCAAGCTGTTTTAATATAGCATATTAAACTTAAAATGATTCAAGGGCGAACACTGGACTTCAACTCGCCATAGGATACTGCATTTTCTTGCATCGTTTACCAACTTTTTTAGCAGCTATTTTACCACTAAACCTGGAAAGAAGGAATTATGCAGGAAATTTGCTATCAGCTGCTACCCCTGCTGGATTACACAACCCAGAGCATGATAGTTTCCCCAGTGAAGCTCTGACAGCTTGGGGCAACCCATTAACCACTGCCAACACCTTAGGGAAGAAACCGAATAGAAAGCAATGTCTCTGAAGTTTTCTGGAATTTTATGTATACAACTTTTATTTGGAATGCAGATGCCCAGGGCCCATCCCTGGAAGGTCTTTCTTATTTCATTTAGGGAAAAACCCATGAATATGCATTTTTAATATGCATATCTCTGCCTAAAGGATTGCATGCATTTTTCACATGATTTTCCTTTAGTTATGTTTGCTCAGACATAACAAATAACTACTGAAACAGGTTTGAAATGTAGAGTGTGAAAGTGGACCAGATATACCAGATTCTAATATACAATGAATGGTTATTTTTTTTAAATTCAAATTGGTAAATAATAATTGCATGCTTCTATGGCATATAATGTGATAATTTAAAATATGCATACATGTATGGGCACTTTGTTTAAAATTATTGCTATGACAAAGAAAAAGTCAGTAATGTAAGATTCTCTTGTTGCTTTCAATAGATATAGGATAAGATATGTTTTAGACGTCTATGTTTAGGCATACCGCGTCATTTTGAGCCTTTTGTTATACACTGACTTGCAGTCACTGATGCTTATTAAGTATTCCTTCAGTAAGCCAATCAACAATAATATATACTTTTTAAAAAATCAAACTGTGGATATATTGCTGAACTAGATGCTTCAAACTCCTTGGGCTACTTGTTTCTATCAACTGTTTCATAAAGAGCAGTAAAGTTTTAGCTGATTACTGCAGAGTGATGGGACATTCCTACATTGGTAAATATGTGATGTCATTGAACACAAGAGATGTGTGTAATCGTACACTTCTGAAATGATACAAAGTTATAACCATGAAGAAAACTGTGAAGATGAAAAAAAGACTAAATATTATTACACCCATTATTAAAAATTGGATTTGGGGTAGTGAACAGTCAAGTGTATATGCCTCACAGAAGTGGGCTGTTACTTGAAATCAGCACTCAGGTTTCAAAAATTAGAGAACAAAGCTGAGGTAAGAATGCAGAAATGGAATTTGCAAGGAGGTGAGAGAATGTGACTTGGTAGCAAACTCTGCCTTTCCTCCTGAGCCAGAGTGCCTCTTTCTTTCGGAGAGTCTGCCTTGTGCCTTTGAGGACAGAGATTTAAATTAGTCATAATTGGTTTAACGGGCTGCAGGGTAGAGAAATAGACACAGAAGGACAGGATGACAATTAAAGAATGGAAAATCAACTGGTGGATATTTTACATGATTATGGTTAATTCCTTCTCATTTTCTGGTTCAGAAGTCCTTTGAGATCAGTGATCAGATCTTCACTTGGGTAGACATATATTTGTTCATTCATCAATGATTAAATGAAATCTTACCATACAGACATCTACATAGGTGCACATTTAATAGACTGTCATATGTGTGTAATAAAGAAAAACAATTTCTTCATCAAAGGACATTACGTTGGAAAAAATGAAAACTAACACATCTCCTTGTATTGGACCATACTGGGAAATATGTGGGCTGAGGAAGTCCACTGAGTTGTCCTGTCAGTACCATCTTGTAGATATTAGGTACTCAGTAATTGAAGGCTGAATAATAGAATTAATTGTATCAACAAGGACTTGAATGAAATGAAGATGGGAATATGGATGACAGGAAGAAAAATGGATTCATATCATTTTTCGTGGCTTGTTGATGGAACATTTATGTATCATTGTCACATACGCATATTCAAAATTTGGGAGAGGTCACAGGACATAACAAAGTGATAATTTCATGGTTACTTGACTTCCTTCAAATCAAAGTAAGTTATCTAGATAACAGTCTACCATAACAGTACTTGCCTTGATATCATAAACTTTCCTTTCATAACATTTAAAGATTTCAGTATCGTGTGCAACATGTACTTCATTTAAACTGTTATTCAAAGGAATTGTACTCTATTTCCAATGGTCCTTTATAACAAATGTCTCAATTACTACAAATTTATCAGCTATAGTGAAAATGAATTTAACTGACTCGCCACTACTTAAATATTTAGAGGTATCTACTTAATCAGTACATGTATGGGAGATATTAATCTCCTGAGAATGGTAGATTTCTAATCTCTAGGTATTTAACATATTTAGATTATTTTCTGAAAATTTCCCAAGAAATTCTACTAAAGAATTTCTTATTTGTGTATTTTGTTCTTTTCCCAGCTTGTATGCTGAAAATTTGTTTTTTGCACATCTTTATAAATCTGAGTACTTAAAATATTCTTTCCAAACCTGTTCATATGTATAAAAGCTTTAAATTTCCATTCAAACCAAGTGGAAAGTGGTTCATGGTATAGTTTTCACTTTTGTATATTAGTTAATGCATGTGTTCATCCAGTAAAATGAAGATAATAGTCTTCATGGTTCATTGCTCAGCACATAGAGTGGGATAATTTTATATTTTCTTTGAAGAATTAAAAAATGTTTTAAATATGCATGCAGCATATTGAGTAAGAGTAACCATACTAATTAAGCACAGGGAAAAATTATCCAATTCATAAAATCTATATCTGTGAGATTGAAAGTAACATGGAACTTGGATTTTATAATACCTGTACTCTCTGGAACCAGAAATTATTATTTATTCCTAGTGAATTTATGGATGTTACGTTTGCTATGTTATGACCTATGCTGTCTTAAGTACATATAATGAATTTTATTCAATTTTAAATCATGGGGTTTGGTTTTGTGTATATATATATGTGTGTGTTATATATTATATGTAACTATATAACTAATATATATATATTTGTTTGTTTGAATCAGGGTTTCACTGAGTTTTCCAAGCTGTCCTTGAACTTGTCTTCCTGTTTCAGCCTCTCAAGTAGCTGGGGTTACAATTGGGAGCCAGTACACACTGCTTTAATATCTTTACAGTCCCTCTTAAGTACAATTAGTGACCTTGACCACTTAGTTTTCTCCTCGTCTCTAACACAAGTGTCATGGTACGGAAAACTTTGTAGAATATTCTCTTTTTTTCTTGTCCAGGAGCTTTAATAACACTTTCTTAGAACCTATCTCCTCTTTTCACCAAGGTGACCGAGATATATTATAGAAAATATATTGGACTTGATTGTTAATTCTTATCTTCCATTTGAAAAGCATTGAGCAAGTCACTTTATCTTTTGAAAACCCTGCTCCTGATATGTAAAATGGAATTAAAAATGGCTTCTCCTGCCTCTGTGAACTATAAATGTATTTAATCAGATTTCCTGAGCACATTCGTTTCCTAGGGCTGCCATAACAAATTGGCACAATCTAGCAGACATAAAACAAAGTATCATCTCAGAGTTCTGGAGCCCAGAATCTGGAACTGAGCTCTTGGCAGGCCCATGCTCACTCCAAAGACTCAGAGACAGACTCACCTTCGCTCTTTCAACTCCTGCTCGCTGGGATTCCTTTGGTGTGGCTACATCATGCAAATCTGTGCTCCAGGGTCGCATTACTTGTTTCATTCTCCCGTATCATGTCTTCCTGTCTCACTCTGCTCATGATACGTATGATTGGATACGTGTGGACACAGCATCTCAAGGTTTTTAACTTAATTATCTTAAAAGACACACTTCCAAGTAAGGTCACTTATCCCCCATGGATTAGGGTGTTCACATTTTTGGGAGAAGTGGCCTGTTTCAGATAATTACTCTAATATGCTAACATATATTATAATAAACAATATTAAAGGCAATAATACAAAGCTAGTAAACACACAATTGAAACACACAATTCCATGAACCACTATCTTCACATAATCGAAAACATCCTTTAATAGTAGCAATTTAGCCTTAGAACCTGGTTAAGATTCATGTGCTACTTGGTGAAACCTAGAATTTATAAGTGAAAATCCCAGTCCACTCCCCTCCAGGTGACAATGACATCTATCATGATATTGATAGAAGTCCAAAGACAGATGGTTATGATGCAGAAAGAGCCTGTAGAGTGTTTTTCCATTTTAAAAAAGCGCCAATTCATTCTACACGCAATTCTAAATTGCTGACTAAGCATTAAGTTTGGTGTTAATCTGGCAAGTTCCAACAGAATCTGCAATAATCTTTTGTTTTGTAAACTAAATCTATTTTCATCAATATTGTATGGCTTGGTAGATATTATTATTAAAATTATAATTTTTGGCAAGATGTACATACTCTAATACATCCTGGGATATTGACATGTAGTGGCATAATGGGAAATCTAAAGGAGCTGGGAATGGAAACTGGTGAGAAATAAGCCTATGATCTCCTTAGGTGGTTCAACTATCTACTTGTTTGTGAAAGGTTTCATATTTTGTTATACTTTCAATTAAAAATGCAGGTATTTATAATGATATGGGAGAAGATAATCTTCACAAAGACTAAATTTTTATTAGTTCATTACTGTGTAATTTTTTTCCCAACCAGATTGTGTTTGGAGTGAAAGATGTGAATAAAGTTTCCATGTATATCCTTTATTTTCCTAAATTTTAGAATATATATATCTATATATATTTTTCTTTTAATGTGTCAAAACTTGTGGACTTGGTGTTTTGACTGCTTTGCTGTGTGTTTTAAAATAAACAAGACATAGCACAGTGAAAGCTTAATGAAGCACCCTGTTCGTACCCATTTAACACTTTTTTTTTATTTTGACCTTCTTACCTTTTCATTTTATTTGACCTCACTAAGAAAATTTGAAATAAATCTGCAGATTGAATATCAGGAAACCTTTCTCCAAAAAGCACTTCTTTACTGATATTCTTTTCATTTTTTCATACACATTTGTCTGGCATTGCAGCCATTAACATGAAGTTTTTTGCGACGTTGCTTATGCATAAAAGGACAAGTTTTAAAAAATTTTTGCTATTCACTTTTCTTACTTGAAAGTCCAATATGATATTTTTAAGCACCAATTCTCAATTTGGATTTCATGCACCAACATTTTCCCAAGATATGAAATTTCAGAATCTATTTGGAATACTAATGTCCTGTTTTTAGATTTAACAAAACTATTGCACTTTTAAATTGCACTCTAGGACTGGAGGTACAGCTCAGTGGGCTAAGTGCTTGCCGCTGAGCACTAGGGCCCTGAGTTCGATCCCCGGTCCCGGGAAAAAAAAAAATAAAATAAAAATAAATAAATAAATTGCACTCTATATCTGGGAAATCTCAAGAGAGTTGATGCAAATTTTAATATAAACTATTCAGTTATAAAATAATATTGCTTTTGTATGTGCATAGTTTTAAGAATACAATGCTATTGTTTAAAAATACTATCTTTTATAAAACTCTGAACAAGTTAAGAATTTTGATGTAGAATAAAAATTACTCATGGTGAGACAGGTACCAGAACTTTAGGTTATGGTGCATCAAGATGCCTTAATGGCCCCAAATACATAAACTCAGGAGAGGAAAAAGCACCAAAAATCCAAAAGGAAACAAAAATATGATGAGACAAATGACTATATCTAGAATTCCACTCAATCTTTATTCAAGTAGGAGTAAATCTCCATTTTAAAAAAAATTCTGCAGTTTGTAGGGCAAAGGTAACATAAAAATTTGTGAGAAATAAGCATTTGGAAACAGATAATAGACACTATTCCATAATTAATCTTAGGAAAGTCAATTATTATCACAGAAAATATCAACTCCACACAATTGTCTGTACCAGAGTGGGAGCATTATTAAATATAAATTTATAAGATCAGGAATTTTTAAAGTAGATCTTTAAAAGTGGTTATAATACAGACTGATAAAACTGACTATATGAAAATTAAATTTTTAGAGAAATGAAAAAGTAACACATTTTTTAAGTACAATGACCAGAAGGCATTTGCAATATGTAAGGTTAAAAAATGTATTCCAAAAACATTAACTTGAACTGTGTGATCCTTTATTTTATGTTTTTTTATATGTACAATAATGTTGATTTTATTTGGCCTACTCAAAAACTCAATAAATTTATAAACTATGCAAATATAAATATATATACATACACAATGGTTAAAAGAAAAGTTTGAGGAAATAGGGAATTGTTGCCTGAAGCTGACAGGTAAAATTCAATAAGAAAGACTCATAGAATTCTTTACCCACTCAGTCATTTCCTGTATGTAGAAAGAAGAAAGCATATGCAAATTTCAAAATTTGTAAAAAGAAATGGCTATAACTTTTGTATTGGAGTCACCAATACTTTTCAAAGTAAAAAGGAAAGGGCTTTGTTCTGCAACAAGCAACTTTCCACTGCAGCTCCTAAATTATCATGATAGACTACAAAGAGAATATGCAAAGTTCCTTTCTCCTATAAATAATGTCAACCACAAAAAGACAAAAGCCCTATTGTTATTTTATTAATTGCTTCTTGAAGAGCCATTCCCATCTTCTGTTTTAAACTACAGAAAATGAAATCAACCACAAATGCTCCTTGCACTAATTAACTGTACTCAAAGTTGTCATACACTTTTTAAAAATATAACACAACTATACATTCTGCATCTATTTCCTTCCAGGTCATGGAAATAGAGATTAGTGCATTCATTTGGTATATCATTGTTTAACACCATCAAAAATATATTTTTATTCTGCAAATCACTATATAATGAGGCACAAACAGAAGAAATTTGAAAACAGATTGATTGTCAACTCAAAGCACTTTTTTCTGTTTGATGTCTATAACATTATAGGCATATTTATATCTTAACAAAAGAGAAAACATAATTATACATCAGGTTTTAGGAATGCCTCTTAGGTTTTGGGGGGAACTCCTAATATTAAAATACACCAACATTTTAGTTATTTGAATGAAATATCTGTTGTATCTATTTGACTATTTTGTAATTCAATAGGGCCAGAATGAGCACAAACTCACAGAAATGATTTGAATTCACTGTTTTTTTTCTTTACATTTTAATTTTTTTTTATTTTAATAGTAAAAGCACAAAAATGTATTAACAAACAGACACAAAGTAGCATAAGAAATAGTACAATCAAAACTGATTTACAGACAATGTGACATGGACTCGACAATGGTTGTTGCTTTACCTATTGATATCTTTGAAGTGTATATTCATGAACACAAATACAGACATGCGAAATTGGTCAAACAATTAATCATCTCAACAACAGGAAAAAAAGAAAGAAAAAAAAAAGAAACTGGAAAGCATTAACAAAGAGGCACAAAGTAGTACAATAACAGTAAGATCAGAATTGAATTATAGACAAAGCATCAGAAAACCAACAGTAGTTGCTGCTTTGCAAATTGATATCTTCAAAGTGTGTGCTCAGGATAACACATACAGACATACAAGATTGATCGATTAACCTGTCATCAACTATTCCTTAGCATTAAGTGACATAATACAATAGTAGAACCATGTTAGCCCTCCTGCACATACGTATCTACATATATACATATATACATTTTTGCCTCTTTCTTTTCTCCTTTCCCTCGTCCCATCTGTTCCTTGCTTTTGGACAGATTTCCTTCATGTCTCTTAGTTTATATTCCCACCCTCAGGTTCTTACACCAGTGATACAATACGTTGCCTGCTCATGTACCGCTGATTTATTTCACTTATGAGTATGGACTCCAGTATTGACCACTTGCCTACAAAGTCCCCAAAACTGTCTTTCTTTATAGCTGAATAATATTCCATTATATAAAAATGCCACAGTTTTTTAATTCAGTCTTCTGTGGATGGACACTTGGGTTGCTTCCACATTTTAGCTATTACAAATTGCGCTGCTATAAACATGGGTGCACATATTCAAACCAGCTATTCCCCTTCTGGGTATTTTCCCAGAAGATCTGAAAACATCATATCACTCTGATATATATGAATTCACTGTTTTAATGTGAAAATAAAAGCAAAATATACTGAAAGGAAGTAGCTCAATGTGCTAAGGCCTGGAAATTTGTCACTGTTTAAAAAAAAAAAAAGAAAGAACAAATGCAATAGTAATTTTACCCAAATAACACTATACACAGTAACCAATTTCTTTTTATTTTCTTTTGACTAGCATACCACTTGGAGATAATCAGTTTCTCTTTTAAGTGTATATGCTCTTCATTAATCAAAATGAGAAAACAGCTGAACAATATCTACAGTTTGACTGTAGTTCATGAGATGGGTTGAATAACAACCAAAAAATTCCTCTTGAGGGTGGAATTTTGAGAATTATAGGGCTAGCACATAACATCTTACTGACTAGTTTTACTCCAACATGAAGTTTTTCCTTAAGCACTACTTAAATGTCCTTACGTAGTATCCAGATAACCAAAATATAGGGACGTGCAGGTAACATGCAAAACGAACACCTGTTCTTATGACTTCTCACTTTTTCTTATATCCGTAAGGGTTGTACACAAGTTTGTTTACCAAAGTTTACTGTATGTGGCACATCTCTTTTAACCGGCAATAAATCAATCTTTTGGTATACCTTTGTGTTCTTTTCTAGTGCCTTATTGACTCTTTCTTTAGGTTCCTGTGAAAATCTACAAAGTACATCAGTCTGCATGCCACATTAACCTACAGTCTGTATTTTAATAGAGTTTCTTTTTGTTTTTCTTTTTTTAGGGGTGGGTGGGTGGGGAAGCACTACTGGGAATGGAACCCAGGACTTCATGCTTGCGAAAAAAGAGTTTCTGAGGCAAATCTTTCCAGTGTGATGAAATTCTATGTAGCAAACCACAGTGAATGGCAGTCTAAATGAGAGGGAAAAAAATCTATTGATGGATTTGTGGAGAAGTGGGATCATGTGCCTCTTTTGAAAGGACATTTGTAGATAATTTTATAAAATAGTCTTCTGTATTTTTAAGGTGGTGATAAAACTCCGCTCATTCGTAATGGTGTTCCATTCATTCACCCTGCTGTGCAGTGAATATTTTGGCTCGTGGCAACTGGAAAAATTGGACCAAGGAAGATGGAGAGCACCTGTGACGTGCAGGGGCGCTGGCGTTCTCTCAAAGTTTACAGAGGATTTATGAACCCAACAAGAATTGTTTAGGAAGCCATTGTGAAATAATACAATTGATTGTAATTTTCACTTTTTCCAGATAATTCTCTCAGCATTTTGGCAAAGCATAATGGATTCAGCCGCCAGAAGCAGGAAGTCTATCTTTTACCCATCGTAATCAGCGATAGTGGGAATCCTCCGCTGAGCAGCACCGGCACCCTGACCATCCGGGTGTGTGGCTGCAGCAGTGACGGTGCTGTCCAGTCTTGTAACGTTGAAGCTTATGTCCTTCCCATTGGACTCAGTATGGGCGCCTTAATTGCCATATTAGCGTGCATCATTTTGTTGCTAGGTATGTATTTCTTTCAGAGCCTGATATCAGCTTTTTTTCTAATTCACAAATGACTGGAAATAAGGACAACAGACTAAGCTGGTCAGGCAGCGGCATTCTTCTGAGGTTAGAGGAACTCTTTTTTTTTTTTTAACATTAAGCGGTCACTAGGAGAGGGAAGAGAGAGACGATTTTCAGCGTCTTTTTCTATCCTGTCACCAGTGAAAAGATGTACAAAGCATAACAGAAGCATAATACTGGTGAAAGTGGTGACGGGCTTTTCTGTGCTTAACACAGCGCCTGTTATGTAAAAGGCCTCTACATAGTCTGCTGCCCACCATTCTATTGAAATAGGAGATGGTCATCTGCTGTATCTAAACATTCTGTAGACTGGGCTATTGGGTCTATCACATCACAACGTTTGCAGAGATAAAAAGAAAACAAACAGGCTGACAAAAACGATATTTCCCTCAAAAGAACTTCACGTTTCAATGTTGTTTTAATTAATATCATCAAATTACAGTGGAGATGGCAAATTAAGGGAAAGCTTCTATAAATCTTCCATTGAAAATCTAATTATAAAAGATTAGATATTAGAAAAATATATCAGAACGTTTTTATCTTAACCTGTTCTTGGACAACAAAACACCTCAAAGTTGAGTTACTTTATCAGTTACTGTCTTGCTCTCCCAGTGCCCTGTATTCTACCGTATTTTCCTGACATTTTATTTCCAGTTTGATTTCGCTGATCTAGTTAGCTTGGTGCATGATCTTGTACCTTTCCCCACCATTAGGGCTACCTTTGCAGGGAAAAGAATTCCTGTGCAAAAAAATAATAAAAATTGGAGGACTTGAAGAATGGTAAAACACAGTATGCACTAGAGAGATTTTGGTTACCTTTTTTAGTAGATAATAAACACAGAAGCAAAGGCTATGGAGTAATTTCCAAAGGTGCACAGCAAGTTGGTTATGCAATTCCTGTTATTTTCCATTTCACGTCATTTACCCTAGTGCAGATATGTGGGAAATGTGGTTTTCATCACTACTACATGCAAGCTTGTCTATTTCACTCAGTTTGGTCATCATTTAACAAGCAGAAATAATCCGAAATGATATTTATTCAAAATTCACTGGTCATCCTTCAGGAAGGGTTTAGTTTAATTCCTTAATAAAGGTTATTCAAATTGTGCGATCACATGTTCCTTAAAATCCCTCTCTCTGAGCTTACACAGTGTTCTGATTGTACAATGACATGTTCCTTTGGCTAACTGTCTCTTGATGTTTTTTTCCTACAGTCATTGTGGTGCTGTTTGTAACTCTGAGGAGACACAAAAATGAGCCATTAATTATCAAAGATGATGAAGATGTTCGAGAAAACATCATTCGCTATGACGACGAAGGAGGAGGGGAGGAGGACACAGAGGCTTTTGACATTGCAACTTTACAAAACCCAGATGGAATAAATGGATTTTTACCCCGTAAGGATATTAAACCAGATTTGCAGTTTATGCCAAGGCAAGGGCTTGCTCCAGTTCCAAATGGTGTTGATGTGGATGAATTTATAAATGTCAGGCTGCATGAGGCAGATAATGACCCCACGGCCCCACCATATGACTCCATTCAAATTTACGGCTATGAAGGCCGAGGGTCTGTGGCTGGCTCTCTCAGCTCCTTGGAGTCCACCACATCAGACTCAGACCAGAATTTTGACTACCTCAGTGACTGGGGTCCCCGCTTTAAGAGACTGGGCGAACTCTACTCTGTTGGTGAAAGTGACAAAGAGACTTGACAGTGGATCATAACTAAGTCATTGGAACTGAGCACTCTGTAATATTCTAGGGTCACTCCCCTTAGATACAACCAATGTGGCTATTCGTTATAGAGGCAAGTTTAGAACCAATCATCTATAAACTCAACCACATTTTAATGTTGAACCAAAAAAAAAAATGGAAATAAAAAGTATATGTTAGGAGGTTATAAATCTTGTGGAGTGTGAATTAAGTATGTGGAGTGTCTAGAAGTCTTTGAGTAGTTGATATTTACCTGACTGCCACAGACAAAGATTGGGATCCTAGCTAATGCTTAGAGAAATCGTTTAAAAAGAGGGGAAAAAATCAAAATTAAAAGGTGCTTTCTTAGAAAAATGGACCTGCAAGGAATCTGCTGCTGATATGTCTTCTGCAAGAATTTTTATGAATGCAAATGGTTTTTTTTCCCTTTCACCAATAAGGATCCCGTCACAAATGATAAAGCAATACTTGGTCTGCTGTACATTATGACTCTTTTGGAGATTTGAGAGGCCTCCTAGATTACATGGTATGGTGACCACACATTGTACATAATTGTTGGCCCCGCTCACTAGAGACTGAATGGCATCCTTAATTATTGTGTCGAGCCTTAAAAAAATACTCATATGTTTGTAATCCATTCCAGGGTGGGCACTGCCAACTCAGTGGTGGGAGGAGAGAAATCCCAGTCAAACAGACTTGGTTCTAGAAGCAGGATTCCTCATTCCCTCCACTCTATCTTCTTCCACAAGGACACAGAGATAAACTGTATCCCACAGCGGACTACATGAGAGACAGAGGTTTTATTGCTAGTGCGCGAATTTATTTGTTTAACCTCAAAATAAATATTTTATTGATGTCCATTAATGCTTTATTTATTAAGTTGGTAACCTGTAGATTAAGGGACTATATGGCAAAAACCCTAAATTATATCCATTAATAATCCTTTAGATTGTTTTATACAATATATATACAATGAATGTTTAATACATGTACATTTTGATGAGATAAGTATGGCAGGCAATATTATCAAAAGGAGAGCTAATAGTCTCTTTAGAGTAGAAAGTGTTACTTGTGACTGTTGATGGCAGGAACAGCATTTTCCCAGAGAAACTTTTGGACTTTTTCTATTTTGTTCATAAACCTAGTATTTGGTGTTTTTACTACAAGCACAAACATCAGAAAGTATATTGATTCCTGTGAATATTTAAAGTCTAGACTTTTAGATACCTATATAAACCCATGCCCAAGAAACTTGCTTCAAATTGTCCCCACTATTTTAGAGCAGGAACTGATTTGTACATAATTTTACTGCTTATGTTTTTAGCACTTCTGTCCCTAATCATGGTGATGAACAGAATGTCTTAGACTACAGAAAAGAAAAGAAAAAACAAACAAAAAAAGAACAGCACTAGAAGATGTGAGCATATTTAATTTGTAATGCAAAAACCTGCCATTTAGGAGTAGAAAATGTATGATAAAACTCAAGTATTACATGCAGATCATTTTAATTTTCTACTTTGCTTTAATGCAATATTGTTTATTTACTCCATGTATTGTATTCAGAGAAACTCCTGTATTGTTTCCTACTTTGTGAAATATATTTTTATAAATACCTTTGTTGTCATTATTTTTTCCAGCTAAATGAAGACATTTTAACAGAATTATCCACTCTAACAAGTTTTAAAATGCTGAACTAAAACATCCCAAGGACCTACTTTTATTTGTAAGAGTCTTTATATATTAAAAGAGAACTACATAAAATAAATGGCTTGCTAATGATCAAATAGCAAGACACCAACAGATACACAAAGGAAGGTGCAAAACCTAAACCCTAGGTCAGCTGTGTCATTTGCATGCTTCTGGAAGCAGATGCTGAGGCAGGGTTAGAAGAAAAACATAAAAGAAAGAAAGAAACACTATTGGGTAGGGCAATCCTTCACACAAGATTATAGGTCTAAAACTTGGTAAGATAAAGAGATCAGAGAATTGGCTTTGGCCAGACATCTGCAGGTCTGCCCATGCTTCATAGAAAGATTGTCCACTAGAAGACTGTGCTGGGCCAAAATAGATAGACTTTGGTCAGCTGCCACATCACTCATTGGCTAGGAGCTGCCTAAGATGAGCATGAGTTTGGTTTATAAATTGAAGGCAACAGCTTCTAGAAGCTGCCTGAACTGTGGCAGAAACAAAATATTTAAATATTATACTAAAACTTTAATAGCTAACAATACTTTATTGAGGTCAAATGAAGAGCCAAAGTGACTTTTATATATAGCATGCCAGCACAGTGTCCAAAGCAGTACTTGGTGATAAATTATTAATAGTACTTATAGTAATAATCAATAGCCAGATTCTACTTCAAATCAAGGTGAAACTATTTTTATCTCTTGCACATCCAACTTAACTTCTGTTCATTTTGCAGTGGAGTGCCATATATCACACAACCATGCCTAACACTGTTATCACACTACTGCTTCTCAGGGATATAAAATTTATATCCTGCTATGTTGGTAATTGATAGGATAATTATCTCATAGCTGTCTTTTGTGGTTGCAGGGTAATTTCTGGAATACTGCCTGTCTATATCTTGTTTCAAAATTATTTTGTCTGTAAAGAGATGTTAAAAAACATGAATCCCTTATTAATATTTTACAATGACTATTCTAGCATTTTGTGAATAGCAGCTAGCTTTAGATTTTATATATGGAGTAAAGTTAGTAATACAGTGTTCATAATAGTAATATACACTATAAACAATGCTTTAAAATACCCTGAAGCCTGGCATGGTGTCACACACCTGTAATCCCAGCAGTCAGGAAGCTGAGGCAGGAAGATCACTCCGAGTTCGAGACCAGCCTGGGCTACAAAGTGAGCTCAGTGTCAACCTGAACTGCACAGTGAGACCTCGTCTCAAAAAAAGACAAAAAAAATTTTTTTAAGAGAAGAATACCCTGAATTTAAAAATATGTCTGAAGAAACACACACACACACACACACACACACACACACACACACACTCACATACATGCTCATATTGACTGAAGCTTTTACTTTAGTAAAACACTTAACAGGACTTCCCTAAACAAAAGAAATCAATCATGTTAACTTTATTTAGAACTTATTCCATGCTCAATTTAACTAACACATTTTAACTTTATTAAAATGATTTTTTCTATGTCTGTGTATTGTTTTCTGTCCCATTAATATTAATTTTTATCATATATATGTGTGTGTGTTTATTTTTCACATAAAATTCTTCTTTAGTCAGCAGGCATTTTAATATATCTTACCTGCCCATATACATATAGTGTATGAGGGTCCTGTTTCATGCAATAATTTTTATGAGTGCAGGTATTTCAAGTTCAAAAATAGTTTATAGCAGGATAATTGTAACATGCTATAAATTAAATTCATGTGTTACTCTTACCTCATAGAATTGTGAATTCTAAGATATGAAAATTGCAGTGAAAATGTTTTGGCAAAATGCATGTGTGTATCTCAGTGTGTGTGTGTGTGTGTGTGTGTGTGTGTGTGTGTGTAATTGTAACAACCCTTGAATTCACTGGCATCACCAGTACAGCTAGAATGCCTAGAAAATAGACAAATGTGTCCTTGGGAGAGCTGCTTAATCATATGCTTAAAGTAAGACAAGTCTCTGCAGGAGACTTAGAAATCTCCCAGGAGCAGCCAGATTCCACACTGGGACTCAGCAGAGTGATGGGCTATGCTGTACTTTGCAGAAGGAAAAACGGGTGCTGAGAGCTAAGTAGCCAATTATTCTTTATAGCCACATAGGGACTGAAGGCAAGTAGCCCCTTCCAACAAGTCGTATTATGCGATCACTGGCTTTGCAGGGAATCTCACGAATGTATAACCTTCTGATTGCCTTTTTGATTGAAGGTTCCATCTGAGATCAAGGCAGTGCAACTAGTAATAAGATTTCAAAAAATCCCATCACTGGCACTGTCGGAAAAGTTGAGCATGACTGAAATCCCATCATTGTCAGTCAAAAAGATAAGGTAACAGCGGGCATCACTATAAAAGCTATATAAATGCACAATTTAAACATGAATATCAACATTAAGAAAATACACCTAGACATTCATACATTTGTACACATGCTAATATTCAAACACACACTCACAAAAATAAGTTCTTGAAGATAATTTATAAGATTTCATTTCACAGTTTTACACATCACCAAAACCTGGAATGGCGGCCTTTTGTTTGCTGAATCTAACCTTGAATTTGAAAGCAATTTGACTAAGGGTAAAAGGTTTTAAATGAAAATTGTACTTGTGAACAAAATAGTCACTTATAATACCTGGGAATCAAATTAAAATTTGCCACAGCATGAGGATGGTTTAGATGTTTTTGTGTCATTGTATTTCTGTGGAGAAAATAATTGTAGAGTATATTTTGTAGGAAATACTTTCCCATACATTTTTATGATTCTTCAATTCCAATACAGTTTTATTTGCTAAGCAGAGTTTCTTTGTAATGTTACTCAGTTGTCTTATATTGGTTGTATATTTTTCCCATTTAGTAATTGCTCTATATGATAATGGTAGAAAATTATATATATATATATATATATATATATATATATATATATAAAGTGTATCATTAAAATCCATTTATTTAAATATTTTACTTATATTCAATAGATATTTATGGATTAAGTGACATATTCTCAATATTTAAGATATTCTAACTGTAGTAGCCTGACCCATTTCTAGTGTCATAGAGTATATGTAATTAAAAAAGTAAATCTCTGCCTTGATGGACTAAGATACAAGAATTTAGTCAACTAAATTTATTGAGTATCTATCAGTGCAAGAGCTAAGTATCTTATTTTTTATGAGAGAATTTAATGCAATGACATCTTCAAATTTATTGTCTTTATAAAATGAAGTCAATCACAGCTAAGCTAATTGTTGAAACATTCTTTGCCTATGGTTAAATAGCATTTAAATCTGTGTTTAGACTTAAGTTTGTCTGAAATGAATGTCACTTTATGTTCAACTAAAGAATTCTATCTGTAATTATACTGTAAGTTGTCTAAGGGGAGGAAGTAGGAAATTAGCTAGCTCACTGAGTTCTTCCTCTCTTGCACGATGGCCCCTCCTCACACTGTGGAGTATTTCTTTCTCTACTTTTACTTGGCCCAAATTCACTGTGCAGAGCTTATTTGTTTTCCTGCACTTAATAAAATTAAAAAGAAAATGAGCCATGCACTGTGCTGTGGCAGCACCGAGGAGGAAGCAAAGTAACTGACAAGAGGCGAGGACACTTCAGGGAGGACTAGCTTTAGAATGCAATTTAGTCCTTTTAAAGATGGGAAATGAACAAGAATCGCAAAAGAAGCCCATTTTTCTGGAAACAAAATGGGTAAATATTTTTTTAAAATCACATATAAAGATGAAGAAGTTTCAGCAATGGGGTGCTTATAGGAAACTTTAGTGTTGCCTATATGATGGCATGATTAGGGGCGAGTGGAAAGTGATTCAGAGACTCCTTCTGGAGTTTTCCAGGATCAAATTGTACACCAAGCCAGTGAGAAAGAGAGGCGTTGAAGTCCAGGCTTCTGGATGACATCTGGGATTGTAAAGCTGCAACTGTTTTTGTGTGAGCTCCCCATTCTTTACTGACGGAACCTTCCACTAGGTCTTACCCACAATGTGCTGAGGGTCATGCTGCTCTTGGGAAGTCTTTTCCCAACTTAAGCAACCTGCCACCATTTGATTCACACCTTAAATGCAAGTCTTACCTCGAAGAGGTATCTCTACTAATAGATAATAGATATCTCTATTATTATTCACAGATTACAGAAGAGGGTTGCTAGGAGGAATATCACAGGATGCTGCCTGAAGAGAAAGACTGGAAAACAGTGACTTCAATGAACGCAGAGGCCAGCACAACCAAAGGAAGTGAGAGGTTATTAAAGGCAAACTGTAAACCTTTCAGACCTCTTCTGTACATGCGAAGGTCTGAAGGGCCATTGTATGCCTCCCCAATAAACATGAGCACTATTTTAATGACTGTTATCTAAGACTGAACACAAAAATTTGTGAATCATGGACTGGGATGACTTCTTTTTCCATGTATGCTATCCCTTGACTAAAATTTTCTCTAATGGTTTCCTAGGCTTTCTTTCATTCACTCTCTAAAGTGAGAAACATGCTCCATATTTGTCAAAGTTGATTGTTGAGTATGTGAGTGGGTGGTCAGGGCTCAATGTTAGAGCTACAAATAACTATACTGCAAATAAACTTAAAATAACCCTTCCTAACAAAATCTTTTTTTACAAAATATGTTCCATATATATACTTGTGGAGGACAAAGTTTATGCTCAACATACTTCTCTTCCCTCTCAATGACCTGGGGTATAATTGGATAAAATGCAAAAACCTTTAAGTGACAAAAGAGTGGATTTCACCGTACAATAACAGAGGTGAGAAGGAAATCTTATGAGCGCATGGAGAAAGAACATCAAAATCTACAAAGGCCTGAGCTCTTTCTGGAGGACAGCTGGAGCTAGCTGCTTAAAAAGCAGATTGTCACGGTCAGAGTGCCATAGGGAAAGGCCAGTTTAGTGTTTGGGCACCGGAAAATGAACAGTGATGATGAGTTGGAGGATTCTTCAGTGGACTTTGTTGCTATGGCTTCCCAACATAGGACTTTCTCCATGGGACAAAAATTTCAGAAACTTATTTACTTCAAAAATGTGACTGAGGATATCCCACTGATTTAGATACCAATAATATAGCGAGGACAGGCAAGTGGCTGAGCTTTCAAAGACCTGCTGCTGTGGGTGAAAGTCAGATAAATGAAATAAGAAATGAAAAAGAAAATGATAGAACATATAATAAAATAGATGTATGAGCAGTGATTTTATATCAAGTGGAATGACATTTGAGTGGCCAATTTTCATGACAAAAGCAAACACTTAGTTGTCCTCCTGCAATAAACCAGGAACACAAGTTATAGGTGAAAATGAGATCTAGATCATAGAGGATGAGGGAGAAAATCTATAGTAAGATGTGGAGACGTGAACAGAAACCACATTACCCAGGTCTTTGTCAAATGGGTTATAAAGCTCAGATTCATTCTGTGGGAAAGAGGAAGCAATTGAAAGGATCTGAAAGCCAGGAGGGATATGATCTGCCTTTCAGTTTTACGAAGATCACTTAGGTTCCTTTATACATAACATATTAAAGGATACCACAATGAAGGCAGGAGACCTACATAGGAAGCCGTTGCTTTTAGCCTAATGAACAAATTAACTTGGCTTTGCCTCCTGGGGTGGTAATAGGCACAGAAGAGTTAGAATCCAGATGTATAGTGGATGTATAATTTGTAGTAATGGCAGAAGAATTCCAAGTGCAAAATGAAGAAATTTAAATTTAAAAGAACTTAAAGAAATATTATTTGAATGACTATGTGTATTTTAAAACTTTTGACAAAGACTGGAAGATGGAGTAGACTTGGCTATCAAAGGGAGGCAACCAACATTTGAATGTATCACAATAGAAAAATGTAATAGGCATGCTATTCTGGTAGAAACACGTAAATGATGTGTATCAGTGACAATCTTAGTGAGGTTCTCTAGAGAACTGAAACCAGTTATACATACCTATATACACCATTTGAGTGTGCATGTGTGTGTGTGTGCATATGTGTGTATGAGTGTGAGAGAGGGCAAGAAAGGGTGAGAGGGAGACTCCATGCCACGAGTTGTCTCATGAGAAGCATATGATGTACTATCTTTAGTTCAATGTATTCTACGATATTCACTTATATTGCTTAAGACTATGTACTCTACTGAGCCTATTGTTTCAAATACTAAAATCAAACCCAAACAATTCACTGATATACTTAGAAATAACGTTGATTCTGGGCATCTTGTGACCAGTCAAAGTTGAGATATAACCTTAACCATCTCAGGGACATTCTAAGGATTTCATTATACTTTGGCTATTCTGTATATTAGTCCTTGAGTCCATGAAGGTCATAAGACATGTGGAAGATAAAGTGCAGCAGGTCTGATTACATCACACTTTCTAGCTTGCTAGAAATAATAATGCAGCTATATGTTAGTGAGTTCTTTTATGGCTAGTGTATGATGGACTCACTTCCTGGTGATAATTTCTAATGAAAATAAGCAAATGTACACTGAAGCATACCATGCATAACAAAAGTAACAAAAGTCACATGTACCTTTGTACTCTACAAACATGACACATTTTGAGGGAAACATTCCAGAGGTAAATGTTTCCTTTTTGGATTGAAGAGAAATCCTCAGGGGAAGAAACATTTGGTCTTTGTGGTTTAGGTATGATAACAAGTCCCAGCAAAAGCTGACATCAAACATTCTTTTTCAAATTGTCTGTTTATTGTTGCTTTCTGATGATATGTATCTTGTTCTCTGGCACTTGATGAGTTTGGCACTTAATTAATTCCAAGTGTACAGAAGTGGAGTGACACTAGCCTGAACACCAAGATCTGCATAATAAATTTTATGTTAAACACTCAAAAGGTCCATCAGATTTGTGAGGCACACTTACTGTTCTAGGAACCCTACTATATAAATATATAGAGATATAAACATAGATGTATAGATAAAGATTTACATATAATGGGGGACTGGTCAAACCTAATAAGAGTTTTCTTTTCCTTGAACATTTCTGGTCTTCTGTAGTAGATGGACACAGCTATGTTCATTTTCTAAATTCATAGCATTGTCTTTTATTAGTGCATGCTTTAAGACTTCTAAATTTCTCGTAGGTCATAGAAAATATTTAATGCTCCATGAGTTCAGGGATTGGTGCCTTTAGTGCTATGATGTGTAAGTAAAGTTTTGAATTCAACTGGTCAGTGTGGTAAGAGATGATACAAAGATGAGAACCCAGTGAAAAGCAGAAGGAAATGAAGATTCAGAGTCTTAATATTTCATGTATCTTATAACCTGGCAGGGATAAACTAATTAAAAAGACAATTACACACATTTATCCCATCACTAATGGAATCTAGTAGTTTATTCTTAAGTAATACCCCTCGTTCTAACAGGGTTCATTTTAGGAATATAAAGATCATAGTTAATTGACGATCAAAGACAAAATAGCACATGAACAGTTCAGTGGATTTTTTTCTTAATGTGGTACAGGGATTGAACCCAGAGTCTCCACACACAGCTAAATCACCAGCCATTTAATTTTTTTCCTTTCATTTTGAGATGAGATCTCTCTAATTTGCTAAATTTCTCAGACTAGGCTTAAATCTATGTTCCTCCTGCCTCTGCCTCCTTGTTTATAGGCATGAACCCCTACTAACAGCTGATGGATGCATTTTTTAAAAGAAAAAGATAGAGTTTATAATTTAACATTAAAAACACTCAGAAAACTAAGTAATAAGCGTAGAATGTTTTTAATTTCACAAAGGGTAAACTATCTACATTTGATAGTAAAAAGAATACTAATAGACTATTATAGGACACATTCCCCTAAAATGACAGCAAGAAGGGCTCTCCTCATATCTTTGTTTCAGGGATAACTAACAATGGATATGTTCACCACTACTGCTATAAGATGAAAAGTATGAAGATTTATAGATTTATCAAAAAGAGGGCAAATGTGTTCTTTAAAAGTCTTATCACCATAAGCTTAAAAAAGTATAAGAATACATGAAGACATTGATACCAAGCAGATATTTCAACAGTGCTGCTAAATTTGAGTGATATATCATTGGTGAAAGAAATTCAAACATCACATATGTAATTATCTAAATATTAACCTAAAATTTCTATTCCACTGTAATCAAAATTATAACTGAATTCCATGACAAATTCAGCTTTTTTCTTCAAATTTTATTTTTATCAAGCTCCATTCTCCCACTGAAAATTTAAGTAAAACTATTTGAGAGGTAAAGAACACACAGTGCTCCTCAAAATACCAGGTAATAAAAATTTAGTATGAAATTGTAATAAACAAATCCAGGAAACAACAATGTACCACCAGAAATAAGCAATTTAAAACAATCTGGGAATTCTTGTTGCAGTGTGAAAGGGACTAAGTATGCAGACCACAAAGAAAGCCACAAATTTCACTTTAAAAAGTGCAAAGCTAATACTCACTCTAAGTTGATGAGATAGCTGTAAAATCATGAATACAACCAAGCATTGATGACAATGTTAAAAACAAGAAGCTTTACAAAGAGCAAGTCTCCTGTCACCCAGCAATGCTACATCAGGGTAGAAAACCCAGAGTAGTCTTTTTGTGGATTCATAAGTGTAGATGCCCCAAATTATGATTCATTGTGTTTTTTAATGAGATACTGAAGACACATTGCATTCACATAAGAAAAATGGACTTTTACATACTTTATTCAAAGTTTAGATTTTATTTGTACATGTTTATAGTATGTAATGATTACATTCTTCATGAAGAGTTCACACACATACATGGCACTTCTTAATTCTTTTTCTGTTCCTTCTGCCTTTCCTTCTTCCCCCTTCCTCCATCTCTTGCTCCCTTAAACTTATGTCAAAGATCTACTTCCTTTTTTCTTAGTCAAACCTTTATTTTGCTCTTTAATTTATTCTTTGAATTTCTCACATAAGAGAAAAAATGTGTTATTTAAGTTTTAGCATCAGATAAATGGATATTAATTATATTCTCTTAATAAATATTAAGTGCTAATACAGAGCATTTAGAAATAATAAAATAAATGTGCAGAGGTCAATATGTATCCATTTTGAAAATAGTGTCAATTGAACAAAACACAAATTTAAAAAATGAAATTAATGGCACAATGACATCTATATTATCTGAAAACATATCCATGAGAATTTGCATTTTAAACAATATATAGTGAAGGATATCCATTTTTGTTCACTTTAGAAGAATGAGAACTGCTTGCATTTGAGGTGTAATAAGTAAATGGGAGTACAACTAAAAAGAAACATAAAGCAAAGCAAAGAAAGTGTGCTTAAGAATGAGTTCCACGGACAGCCAGAGGCATTAAAGCATGAGTGGGTAGCAGTATAATAATAATGCTTCATATCTACTAAGGAACCCAAGCAGAAATGGAAACTCTGTTCCCTGGCTGTGGGACTGCGCTGTGCAGAAGAGGAAGTCATACTATTTTGATAAGCATTCTGAGTGTAGATTTTCCAGTATATTTCACATTTGGTGAAATGCCCAGACTGTTTGTCAGACTCTCCAAGGGTCACAATTCACATTCACATACTAAAAGCTCTTCGAAATCTTAATGCAATCAAATCTCTTTTATTTTGTTTATCCCAGGGTTCCTCAAATGTAGTTATGATTTTTTTCCACTTAAAAACCAATTCCAACTTTCCAGATAAGTGCATTTTGTGGAATAAAATTTGAGCATCAGTACTGGAATAAGACAAACATGAGGATTTTTAAGAAGGAGACAGATATGATCAGACTTAATATATTTTCCTTCCTCTTGAGGGCATCATATTAAGGTACTCATTCATTTATCATCTATACCTATGTATGTCTGTGACAAATGAAATTGGGAATTAAGCAGTAAAATAAGGCACATGCTTTGCTCATACAGAGCTGATTAGAGAGACAAATCTAGCACATGGAGATGACTAAGTGACCTACTATGTGACCTACTGCCTACAACAGCGACCAAAGGCAGGGATAAACTATAGGGATCCTGTCAGATGGCACAGCACTGGTTGTGTGAACACAATGATCAGATATGAGCACACAACAGCTAGGCAGCCATTCTAGAAAAGTGGCACTTTAAACATAGAAAATGATTCTAAAATTTTCACAGTGAGGAGAAGAAAAAGATGCAAACTCATTCAAAAAGCTGCACAGGAAAATACTAGCGATAGAACTCTGTAACAAAAAGAAGGCAGGGAGACGATTGTGAAATTTTCTAAATAGAGCAGAGGCGACTCTAGAAAAATTAATTCCATTTAAAAGGAACTTAGAGCTTTTGTGCATGATGGTTTGTCAATCATATCAGAAAGGCCGTCTACAGAAACTGAGGCATTTGTAGATTATCTTGGTTAGAATATGACTCACATTTAAAAACCCATAAGAATTCAGTATCGTTCTTATCATTGCTTGCAGGGGGAAGTGGTATTTCTATCACGTTGTTTTCTCAGTCTACTCAGATGCTCCTTAATGTTCCGCAGTGAACTGATGGAGTGTCTGCCATGTGCAGTCTATCACTCTTCTTTTAGGCCCATCTTATTTTTACATTTGTCCATTAAAATATTCAGACATTAATGAAGTACAAAACCAATTCTGTCAGCTTTAAAATTAACTGATACATTTGTAGTCACGCAACAAAATAAATACCCTCTTCTGTCCATTTCTGATAATGTCAAAGGTTGGACAAACTCAAAACAAAGCTTCTCAGTGAAGAATTTAAAAAAATCTTACAAATGTATTTGTAGGGCAGTGATGAAGATGCTCTCGAGATTATTTCTGAAGATGAGATACGTTCTCTATACCCAGGCAGAGATGCTTAAATAAGGCCATCAGATCAATTTCCCCAATTTCCTTATAATTAAAATCAAAGCTCATTAAAATTGCTCCATTCAATTGAAGGGAATGCGTGTGAAAGAATACAAAGGAATTTGGAACTGTCTCTTCTAACCATCTGTCACACATGCAACCACAAATATTTACAATATGGTCATACTCCAAGATGAATGCTGTCCTGATTTACATGGAAGCAATTATTAAACAGCAATAATAACTTTTAATGATACCACTCTGACATTGTCCCAGTTCAATTTCACTTTTCTGGGGACAATTCATTTGTTTTAAGGATAATCATTTATTCTGACTGTTTCCTTTGAGGCCTTGTTTATTGGCAGACACCTTCATGGACCAAATTTTGATCAGTCTTTTCATTTTAAAAGTTCTGGACCTGGATAGCAAAGGTATTTGATTTTCAATTCCTGTTGCCTGGCTCTTCTCTATTGCATCTGTGGGTAAAGACAGTCCCATGTGCTCCCACTGAATGGTGTAGTAAGAACATAGCTTTAAGTGTTTAAATATAGCTGGGCAAATCAAGAGAGATGCAAAGAATCCCAAACCAAACAGTAGAAAGAAAATCACTGATAGTTTTAGTCCTGAAGAATAAATGATCACTAACAATTAGAAAGAAAATTGGTGTTTTATTACCAGCATAGGAAAAAGAAGTAGGGCTAAAGAAGTGATTATTGCCTTTCATTTTGTGAAATCCCATTGAGGATTAAGAACTTGAATAAGAACCTAGGCAGAAGCAAGCAGGAACAAAGAAAGTTAAAAAAAAAAAAAAAGTGTTAAACGTATTAGGATACTATAAATACTACATTGTTATTCATTTACAGATTAAGACTAGATATGAAGTCACTAGGCTGCAATCAATTTTTTCCTGACTTCAAAGACTGACATATGCTGACCATGGGTAACTTGCTGACAGGTCAAATTTTTCAGAGGTTTTAGAAATACGTTCTGATTATTCGCATCAACATGGTTTGTTCAGGATACTCAAACTGTCTCCATTGTGTCAGCAATTTCTACAAAGTTCTACTTCCAAATAGAAGCAAAAATTTCCTATGTTTCTCTTTGACTCCTTAACCTGCATTTTACTCTTCTCCAGAAAAATTACTCTTTTCGTCGTTACCCAGGAACAATTTGAGGAATGTTGTTACTTTTTTTGGAATTTTCATTATATCCAAAAGAGAGCTGTGTTTAGAAATAAGATTTCCAATATAAACAAGCTTACCCATTAGCCTGTTCACACATTTGGACAAATTCCTCTTTATAACTGTAAAGCTCAACCTAAGAAAATAGTTTTGCTGTGCTTCTATGCCTTATACTTATGGTATAGGCAATAACTGACCTCATGTTTTCCAGAGATTGAGTCCTCCTTAAGCTTCAGCTATGAGGAAGAAGTGGTATTTCCTGAATATATCTGGCAAGAGAAAAGGGGCATGTGTCTCAACCATTGATAGTAGGAGATAGTAGACTATTAAATTCTCATTCACAGAAGAAAATTAAGCAGACAGGTCTGTGAAATTATTTGCTTCAAGCCGCTTGATGCTGTCAACTATCACATATCTGTGCATCATTTGAAAAAGGGGCAAAGTGAGCTGTGTCACTGACAGACAGCTGCCATATAATTATTTATCCAAGCAGTGTTTATTGTATGCTCTCATTTGCTAAAGATTTTACTGAGTCTTGCTTACATAATTTCAAGTAAAAAAAATGACATACTTCCTGCCTTTGTTGATCTAACAGAGTGGTATATGTGGGCATTAATCTACTCAGATTCCAACCTCCTTACAAACTTTAGAAAGTGTCATCACGTTGGCAGTTGCATGGCTGTGTGTCTGTGTTCTGCACCAAATGCTCAGATCTTTAGGAGCATACATGGAGAGAAAACCTCAGCTGTCTGCAAATGAGGCCATGTGTCATGGTGTGTGGCTGAGCCAGCTTGCAGGAAGTTCTCTTTGCACAGGGGAGGTATTTGATTTTTGCAGTCCATTATCTGGGGGAAGAATGTCTTTTCTGTAAATCACATAGAAACAATATGAGTCAAGAGCCTTGAAGTGCTATGAAGAAAGGTTTTGAAGCTCTGTAAAAGAAAATGGGAAAGGAAGTTGATATCATTGAGTTAACCAGTAAATCCACAAGTAAAGAAAATGGCATTGAAGTTAATATTGTGAGGGGTAAGAAAAATTTAACCAAGTCACAAGAGAAATAAGAGAGAAAAACAGAATCAAAGGGTAGTTATTTACCAAACTAGAAAAGAAAAAGAAACTTGACTAATGAAAAAGACAAATGAAAGAGAGAGTGGCCACTTTGCAGTGGGAGAAGGGAACATGAGGTGAACCTCGCGAGCTAGACAGTGAGGAGCACACAGATATCAGAAAGCGCTGTGATAGATGTTCATCTTGTCAGTCACTTGTGACGTCAGATATTGATAGGAGGAGGATGATTGGTACTCACAGTGGAAAGAGGAATGAAACACACAAAAACAAGAAAGTTTCCCACCCTGATCAAACTTTAAGCATCATCAGATCGGCCGATTATGGCTAAGAAGATAACAGAAGGCCCAGTTATCACAGTGAGAAAGGATCAAAGTAGAAAAAAAAAACCTAAACAAAAATGACCAAAAAAAAGGGAACATATAGGGAATGAATCTAAAAAGAAAGGAGGGGAGGGGAACAGACAAAAATAAGAATCAAGATCCATCACATACAGGTATAAATTCCCCATGTTGAATGGGATCATCATGTAGATTTAAAATGTATCAATAAAATTAAAAATCTAAAAGATACAAAGAAGGTGTGGTACTGAGGACTGAAAGAGAAGCCTCAAGAATGACCTCCCTGACCAAATGAGCTCAGTGAACTGGTCTTTTACAGTCTGAAAATACTTACTGGATTTGTCTCTTTGCCAACACAGTGTCAGGATAGTAGATTGGATTGAACCGAGAAGAGTACACCGAGCTGATCAGATGAAAGAACGGGGGCTTAGGGAGTAGAGACAGAAGTTATATACACATTTTAACTTAATTTCAGAAGTAAACTTCTTCAGAGAATTGATTATAAGGATATTTAGGGTTACAAGAGCACCTTCACAACTTTTCTACTTGTTTTTGAATATTAAACGAAATGGATCATGTCCCATTTTATTAAGAATAAATCAGCCAGTGAGGGAACCTTGATGAATGGTGATTAAAACATGGTAACCAACTGTGTGGAGGCTATAATCCAGAAAGGATTGTGGAAGAATAGATCTGTGATTGGTGGGGCACCATATTCTCATTTGTAGTAAGTGGAATAAACTGCAGTCTAGCATTTATATTATAAAATAATTGTTATAAATTGCTGAGAAATTACTGTATTCTACTCACACTAGTGAAGGTTGGCTAAACCCAGGCTAACATCATGAATATGGCCGGCAACATGTAGCTTATATTCAAGTGTGGGTGATAGATAATACATAAACAAAAAGCAAATATAATAAAAGAAAATTTAATAATAGTGAGAGTGATGCATGAGAGTATTTCAGATAGAGTAGGGAGAGGAGAGATCTGTAAAGTGGTGGTCCTTACACAGTGCCCTGAGGAGAGAGCGTGAGCTGACAGAACTAGGGAAGGACTGCTCCTGAGCAGGAGAAAGGAGAGCAGATTGGAGAGGTAGGTCCCTCAGAGCTGCTCCTAAATGAAAACATCTATGCACCTTAGCACAAGGAAGTTTCTAGGGAGGTAACTGGGGGTTTGCAACCATTTGTAAAAATTTATGATATCAGCTTACTTAAGGAAAGACCTCTTAGAAACTAATCCTTAGTTACTTAAAATTATATTTTTGTATCCTGAATCTTTTACTTCATATTTACCATTTTGAGATAAATCTCCATATGTTGTACTGTTATGCCCATTTCAATACAGAGCTTAATTTCTTAAAAAACAATCTTTATATTGTACAGAGGTTTGTCTCAAGTGCTAAAACACTGTAACCTGACGATACAGCTACTACAAAGTTCCTAGATGCTTCAGGAATGTTTATATTTTATTAGCATAATGATAGGGTTTACAGTTATGTACTGTACATAACTATATCTATTAATAGTCACACCGCATTTTCACATTAATTGTACGGAGAATTAATGGGTGGTTACATGGGTTTTCTGATGCAATGAAAATTTTCGGTGCTTATTACTCTTTCATAGCCAAAGATGAATTTATGCACATATTTACTTTTATAATTCTCTCAGAAAATTGTGAGATTTCCAGGTTCAGTAAGCATGAGTTATGAAAATATAATACAAGTTTGGGCATGGTGGCACAGGTCAGTAATCCCAACGCTTGGGAGGCTGAGGCAGGAGGATTGCTGTAAGTTTGATGTCAGCTTGGCCTGAAAAGCAATTTCAAGACCAGACTGAACTGCATAGCAAAATGATGTCTCAAAAAAAAAGAAAAGAAAATGTAATATATATACATATATAACTGCCTGAGAGACACAAAATAGGAACCCTTTCTGTCTCCTCCTGAAGACTTGAAAGGACCTGTGATAGGAACATTTGACTCCATTAGCAGGAAATTATTTATTCCATATTTGGAGATGTGAGCTGGAGGGATGCTGGCTAATGTCCTCTACACTGAGTTTAAGATTAGAATATATATATATTCATATATGGAGAGAGAGATCTTAGACTTTGGAACCTTAAACACAAGTTTATTGTAAGAGGAAGCAGTCTGTCATGGAAGAAGGAGGAGACAGTTAAACCTATGTTATTAGGTAATATCCACCATTTACTAGCTCTTATTTAAATTCTTCCACCCTTGCTTTCTTTTCTCTTTGTAAATTATGGTTCCTAATACCTGCTGCCCAGAGCTGTTCCAATTTAGAGGGATAATTTTGTAGATTTTCAACAACCTGTCTGGAACACTGTAAATATTCTACAAATATTAGTTATGTATATAGAGGCTAGAGAAGCAAGGTTTAAGTAGAAGGGTTTAAAAATATCTTTTTCCTGAAAAAATTAAGACAAGGGAAATTTATGGCTTAAAACTCTATTCTTTGCTGTTCATAAGGGAATGTGGACCAGGAGTTTAAACGCAGCTGAGAGAAGTAGGAGGTGGCGGTGGGAACTATATTTCATGGCCCATAAAATCAGAAAGGCATTACAATTTTGAATAGAAGACCAACCACAGTTAAAAAAAATAAAATTCCCTCCTGGCAGGCATATTGTCCATAATAAGGCAAAATGAATTTACAAGCATCTCACGGAAATGCAGGGGAGTAAGACGCTAAAATTCTTCTAGGTGCCCAGGGCAGGTTAAAGGAAAATTTATGCGCAGTGGAAATTGTTACTAATTTAGAACTTGCAAAATGTCTTTACAGGTTTACATACAGCTTCACTCCCTAAATACTTCCCCTTTCTTTATTTTTCTTTATCTACCTGTCTTTCCCTATTTCTGTCTCTCTGTCTCTGTGTCTCTCCCTGCAAACGCACACCATAGACACATTTATGTTCTTCAGAATGATTATTCTTGCCCCAGAGATTTGTAGGATACTTTTCTCTAGGATTCAAAGATACAGGATGTCTTTATCCATTTAAAGTACTTTGCATCTTAACTGTCTCAGTTTCATTTATTAAATTAGTGGATCTTTATGGTAAACATTCTGGTACTCAAAACAAGTGCTATTATTCCCATTTTTTTATTAGAGAATATTTGCCTTAGATGCTATTAAAATGCATTTGTCTTCTTTCAAACAGTCACAAGCATTTATCCATAAAAACAAGCCCAAAATACCTGAGTAATCAGTGGGTCAATAACTATTCTCTGTGTGAATCTATCTTTCTCTTACCCATTGTGTCAATTAAGAGCACATCAACACTGTGAAAAAGAGAAAATACCCTGACATTTCCAAATCTCCAGAAAATGCAGAAGCATTCAGTAATGAGATTTCCATTCGCTCCTGTGTTTCCTACTGCAGGGTCCTTGAGAGTCCCTTGCAGATGGCTGTCAAGCAAGCCCGCAAACAGCATACAAACAAAAACTTCCTCATAGTGACAAAAAAGGAAGCTTCTGTCCTCCTGCAGATAAAATGACCTCTCCTAGAAGCATTTGCCTTCATTAGCAGAAAATTCTTTCTTTTTTTTTTTTTTTTTTTTTTAATTTTAGAAACATAAAAGTACAAAAACATATTGACAAACAGACACCCATTATCATAGAAAATAGTACAATCACAACTAATCTATAGACAAGGTGATATGGTCTCAACAGTAGTTGTTGCTTTATCCATTGATATCTTCGAATTGTAGATGTATGGACCCATATACAGACATGC
>PVLD010006553.1:79090-99646 GCA_004027595.1 Dinomys branickii | reverse complement strand
TGTTTGTCAATATGTTTTTGTACTTTTATGTTTCTAAAATAAAAACTAAAAAAAAAAAAAAATCCATTTATATAATCTCAATGAATTTCATCTCATCTTTAAAGGATATCTTCTTTTTATGTAAACTGTGATGGATATGTACTCATCTGCAAGGTTAAATTAAGTAGACAACAAATAAAAAATAGAAAAAGATAAAATAGGATTACACTTACTTCCCCACTGGCAGGCCCTTTCTCTTTCTGTTGACAGCGTCTGATCACTTCTAATAGTAAGGGTCCGCCCACAGTGCCTTCTGCTTCAATGATACCTAAATCTCGGGCTAGATTCTCTCTCCCTTCAAGACCTTGAAACTAGAAAATAAATGATAGAGGTGTACAAAACAATGTCTAAAGATTAAAGAAAATATTTTAGAAACTTACAGATATCTCTAAACTCAATGAGGCTTTCTAATAAATTAATGTTCATTTTAAATTTGTTAACAATTTTTTAATAACATAATGCTGTAATACAGTATTTCTACAACAATACTACTCTATTAGCAAGATTGAAGTTACATGAAGTAGCAGTACTGGTGCCCATCCTGACAGCTCAGATGGATTTTAAGAAAAACAAATAACAAACTATAAATAATAACCAGCATGCAAGTAACTCTGAGTTATCAAATTTCATTAGTTTTTAACCTAATATTAACTCATTTGTAGCAAGGGTTACATAGAATAGATGAAAAACTCATTACTCTTACTGTGCTGGTTTCAGGTTGAAAAACAGCCAAGGTAAAGTCAAGGTTAAAAAACTGAAGAAATTCTGCAACAAGACTTGCCACTAAACGACCTGGGAAGATAAGAAAAAGATGTGTATACAAATCTTTAAGAACTCTGAATTTTTTAATTCGCACTGTGAAATGAGACACAATTAATGAGGTAAAAATAGATTTCTAAAGTTTTTAAATTACAAATTTGTTCTCTTTGAGTAATACAATTAGCCAATGAAAATCCCACTTCTCCCATTTTTTTTTTATCAGTCTGAAACTGTCTGGAAAACAGTCTAACATTTCAAAGATTTCAGTGTTTCACTTTGTATAGTAAAATTACTGTATTACTAGTATTACTATATTATTATATTCTATACTATTTACTACTACACAGTGAAATATTTTAAATGATTTGTGAGAAACACAGACTTTTTAAAAATTAGCGATTTTTTCCCAACTGTGACAAGATTTAAAAATTCAGTCACATAAAAAAAACAAGAACAAGGAACATCTTACCATCTTTTGTATTTAAAAATTTTTTCAGGCTCTCATTGACTAAAGGAGTTTTGTTCTGTAAAAAAGGTGAAACATTTTAACTGTCAGGTGATTTTCCTAAAAATAACTACAAACTACATTATAGTTCAATTTTTTGGCAAGAACATGTTCTACATTGTCATTCACAAAAACTAAGGTTTTACAAAATCCATCCTAAAACTACTGATTACTATAGGACTTTCTATGTGCTATCTAATAATTTCTCAGTTAATAAAGTCATATATATCAACTTTTAATTTTTAAATGTTTTATTAAATTTCTTTGAAGTGAGATAATCTTCAAATACATGTTACACAATTAAATTTATTTCTATAAATATCTATTTCAAATGAATTAAGTTTGACAGTTTATCTTCTTAAGCTTCTACAATTTATAGCATAATCACAATTCCCAGTTCACCAGTAGTACATGAGATGATTTTATGTGGCTCTAGGCCAATTAACCTTTGTAATTATAGACTGAAAATACAGAAAAAAAATATTCTTACATATCAAACCTATGATAGTTGCGGAGAAAGAGCCTAATATCAATAGTATACAACAGACATCCTGAAGTCAACCACATGAATTACTGCAACAGGGGCAGTGTCATACACTGCTTGCTGATGGGAATGCAAAATGGCATAGCCACTTTGGAAAGCAGTTTGGTGGTTTGTTTTTTTTTTAAGTTCAAGATATCTCTAGCATATGACTCAGTAGTTCTAACTGTGGGAATTTTCTCAAGAGGAATCACACAGACTTACGTATGAAATGCTCACAGCAGCCTTACTCATAATAATCAAAAACAACCCAGGTAAGTGCATCAATAGGGAAAAGCTAAAGAAAGTGTCATATATGCATCACTAATAGATTAACAGAATGATCTATTAATCCTAAACTCAGGATTAAATGGAATGACAATATACACTAATGGTAAGCTTCAAATACATTATAATGAATAATCACAAAAGTACATACTATATGATCCTCTATGTTTGGCTCTTAAAAATGTCCAGGATGCTAGGAGGTAGGAAATGTTCTCATCAGACAGGAAAAATTTAGGGGTTAGAGTTATGTTCCCTACCTTGATTACTGTGATCATTTCAGCTGCATAAATGTTCAGATTTATCAAGCTGCATATTTTAAATATGTTGACCTTTCTGTAGGTCAACTGCACATCTAATTGTTAGAATAAAAGACAAGGAAGGGAAAGATCACAAAGTTCCCTGGTAAGCTAGTTTAGGGAATTTTAAAACACTGAATTAGTGAAACATTCAAAGAAAATGAAAGGCCATGATCAGACAGGTAAACAGCCAATCTAAGAGTAATGCAGAGGAAGGACTTGAGGTAGACAGTGAGGGCCCCACCAAAGACCAGAGAGTAGGAAGGGGATAGAGCACTCTGGAAAATACAGGCAAACAGGTGGCAAAACGCCTTCAGACACCTGCTGGACACAGTCAGGCAACAACTGAGCAGGTGGAAAGAAAGAGCTACGCCTCGAAAATGCTCAGGTTTCTTGCCCGACCATCCCGGAAAGGGCAGTCTGTTACACAGCCTAACGTGTGAAACTCCGGAGGAAAAGGGTTGAAGTTACTTGAGACATCAAGGTCGCTTGGGAAAGAATGTAAAACAGGCACCAAGAGTTCAGGTACAAATACAGAAAAAAGATTGTGTTAAAGGAACCAAGGAGTATAGGCAAAAGGAAAAAAAGATTTTAAAAAAATCTCAAAAAGTCAAGGGAGATTTTCAAAAAGGAAGGAGAAATCCCTCAGATGTAGTAGCGTTGGGTTTAAAATTTTAGTGGATCTTAAGGGATATCTGGCACATACGAAATGGTACAAAACATATGTGCAAATAGTATAAAACATACACATTCTTTCAAAACTCGGCTGTGAGAGGGAAAAAATAGAATGGATGGAAAACAATGGCAGGACATGAGCAGAAGAAAACAATTTTCTCTTAACAGGAATTAAAACACATTTTCATGCTCAAAGGAAGAAGCAACAAAGAGGGAAAGGTCCAGACACAGCAACTAAAAAGATGAAGAGGGCACCAAGAGCTTAGGTGGGAATACAGAAAAGGGACTGTGTTAAAGAAACCAAGGAATACAGGCAAAGGAAACTAGACAAGAGCTTGGACAAGCTTACCCTTAGACAAGACAGAGCCTCTTCCACCAAAGCAAGAAGGAAAAGCACACAGGTACGCTTTCCCCGAGGTGAAGGAGACTCGGGCAGGAGGACAAAACCTTAGAACCTGGCCAGGGTCAGGTCCAGGGCGGAGGACACAGATGACGGAGAAGCCCACAGAGAGGCAGAAGTGGGAGCCACCAGGTGCTAACAGCACCAACTCACTTGGGTACCTGAGTTTTCGTTAGCAATTCCTCTGCACAAACAAGGACAGGAGCCCCACGGATGAAATGAACATTAAGAGTTCTTCGAAACCAAGCGTGACTGTAAGGAAACGCCGCGCGGGTTTCTGAGGTATGGACTGAGGAGTCCAGTCTGGCAAGAACAGAAAGAAATCTAAAAGACTAACGTGTAGACAAACAAGGAAAGAGCAAAAAGCGCGAAGATTTGATGAAATTAAAGAATAGGTACATAGGTCAAAGAAGTGGAAGGACAAGAGACTCATCTATACTCACTGAGAGAGAGTTTAGAAACTGATGAAGTGATTCTTGTAGACAAGTTACAGGACACTCAGGATGTTGGGTGGAACTTGGGGTAAAGAGAGAAAGGTAAATTAGCAATAAAAATTCGAAGGTGTGGCTGGACTTTTTGACAGTCTGACAATAAAGATAGTACTGTTTCAAAAATACTCGAGTAGTCATACAATTTTGGGGAAAGTCGAACACTGCAGAGCCCCTTCCTGGAAGGGATTCTCGAGGCACCTGAGCTTATTGAAGATGCTGAGCACCCCTCGGTTAATTCATTGACAATGAAACCATTTCTTCGCGTTAACTCTTAAGACTCTTTGCTTCAGATTTAGCATTCTCCTCAGTTACAGAAGTAATTTTAAGGTTACTCCAAAAGTTAAAATGAGACACAAAAAGAATAACTTTGGCTCTCTTCCAAAAGTAAAGCAGCATCAAGCTCAGTAGCTCAGATCGTTCTCAGCTATACAATACTACAGACTGCATTCGGAAGTGTTTCTGAACTAATCGGAAAGTAGGCAGTAATGAACACGGTCAGATTAAGATTAAAAATGTTCATACCTCTACTTTTTCTTGCTCCTCGAGTGCTAAAAACACAGCTGCCCGGAGTTCAGCCTTTAAAAAAATAAAAATAAAAAGGACACGAACTCAAGAACCCTCCTGAGGCCGTGCCCAAGCTCGCAGCGCCCAGGGCCGACCCCCACCCTCTCCGGCCGGCTGGGGTCGCGCGGGACCTCGGCGCACGCAGGAGGCCTCGGCCGCGCCCCGGCTCCGGCCGCCTTCCGGGCCCGCGGCCCGCCGCCCCCTTCGCACCTTGATGCGGTTCAGGGCACCGCTGTTCTCCAGCGTCTGCACCAGTAGGTCCCGGAGCTCCGTATCTTCCTCGGCAGCCACCGCGGCCGCCGTCGCAGCCATCTTGCTTCTCCAAGACAACCGCCCAAGCCGCGCGAACGGCCAACGGCCAACGGCGCAGCCGGGCTCTCGGAGCGGAACGTGCGTCGGGGCGGGGCCGGCTCGCGGGCGGGGCTCCCGACTTCGGGGCGGTGCGCTGGGCGCGGACTGGCGCGCGAGCGGCTGCTGCTGCGGGGGTTGGTGGTGCTCGGGCGGTCGCTGAGCCGTAGACCGAGTCTACAGGCGCCGGCCGCCGGGGGCTCCCAAGGGCGGCGGCGCAAGTCTTGGCCCTTCTGCGGACACAGAAGGCCCTGGCACCAGCTGCGAGCCGGCCGGCTGGGGGCGGGGAGAGGGAGGGACGTCTCTATGTGTTTGTGTGTGTGTGTGTGTGTGTGTGTGTGTGTGTGTGTGTGTGTGTGTATGTGGTGTGCGTCTCTATGCTTGTGTCCGTGTCTAAGTATCTGGATATGTCTGCATGCCTCCGCGTGTGTCTATGTATGTGTATATGTCTCTGGATCTATGTCTGTGTGTGTGTGTATCAGTGTATGTTTTCGTGTGTGTACCTCTGTATGTGTGTATACACTCAGAGAAAGCAGGCCTGTACTATGTAGAGGCCGGGGAATGCAGGTGCAGTGCACTGTCACAGCGATTGTCATACCGTTTGCTCTTGTGTTTGAGTCCTTTTGCAAGAACAGCTGGAAGAGAGATCCCAGACTCCAGCATACATGGCAAGCACTAGGCTCTTGAAAGAAGAGAGCTTCTTCGCTCCTGAAGATTCTCATACTCAATACCTGTACTAGGGCTTAGGAATCCACATTTTCCAATGCAAGGAAGCTGCAAATTATACCTTGAGATACAAATTGTGAAATAAAAACGTCTTCTGTGTTGACTGCTCTAGAGTGGGAGTGTGGGAGAAACTGAGTCTGGTATCTCCCTCCAGAGGAAGGATTCATTAAGGGATTGGTTTTGAGATGGCCATAAGGATAAGTCAAATGAGATTGATAGGGGAGAACAAAAGTCACTTCCAAACATAAAATGTGCCATAAGTAAAAGGGGCTGGAAAGTATTACCCGTGTTAGCAACCATAGAATCTAATCCAATTGGAATCAATAGATCTGAGGAACCTGGGAGACCCATGGAACATGTGAACATTAAACAAAGGAAAGACAAAGGATAAAGTAGACCCAGAAACTGGAAAACCTGGCCCACTGGCAAATAAGACCAGGATTAGTGTCAGTAGTAGAAGGAGGATTCATGAGCTGGCCTGAGATAGATAAGGATGCATTAATTTGGGAAATGAAGGATTTGAAGCATCTGTAGAATATCTAGATGTGGGTGTCCAAAGGATAACTTGAAATCCATTTAATCACCACTTTATACTGAATACCTACTGTATTCAGGCCCCAAATTAGGTGAAGAGACAGAGGCACGATCTATGTACTGGAGTCAGAGGACTGATAATACAGGACTCCAGATAAGTAAAACTTCAGCAACTGATCATGAAGGCTCAGCGTGAGGTTCTGGGGAGGTGAGGAGCAGGAACAGTCAGACAGCTGAGGAGGGACTGGGGCTGGCATTATGGCTTGAATGTGTGCACACCCAAAATTGTGTGTTGAAGCCATAGCCCCTAGAGTGACAGTATTTGAAGATGGGGCCCACACCAGTATCATAAAGGTTGACTGAGGTCATAATCCAATAGGGCTGCTGTCCTTGTAAGAAGAAGAAGAATCAGCATTTACTCTTGTTCTACCACATGAGGACATGGAGAGGCTGCCATTTGTAAACCATGAAAAGAGCCCTTCCCACAATAGAAAAATGCAGCATATAATCTTGATCTTTCAGAAGTCTGAGACATTAAGCTTCCATCTTTTAAGCCATCTGCTATGTGGTGCTGTATTACAGCAGCCTGAACTAGCTAAACCAGATAGCTTATTAAAGGAAGTAGCATTAAACCCTGTTGTCAAGGTGTTTTCCTGGTGAAAGAGGAAGAAAGGGGCATTTGAAGTACAGGCACACAGGGCAGTTTGATCAGTGTAGGGAGTGTCAGGAGAAGTGATCTGAAGTGAACAGATTATATAAAAGACTTCCACCAATATAATGGATTTGAATGTCATCCTGAGGCGCAAAATGGCGTGCTAACATAATTGCAAGGTAGTGTGGCATGAACACATTTGGACTTAAAAAAAAGCTTGCCAGAGCAAGGGACACATGGCCAAATTGTATGTATTGAGCCTGAAGCAAAAAATTATTCCACCAATCCAGGAAGGACTAAGAATGACCTCAAAAATACAGAAATGACCATGGAAAGAGAGGGTGTACTTGGGAAATGGAAATAATGCAGTAATGAGGGTCCTTGGTCCTTCAAAGGAGATGGGTGCGCGTGTGCGCGTGCGCACACACACACACACACACACACACACACATCTATATATATCCATTCACATACAAGAGGGGAATGGAGAGAGGGAAAGATAGATTAATTATAAAGGAGTGGCTCATGAGACCATCAAGGCTGACAATCTAAAATCAACAGGGTAAGCGGGCAAGCTGGAGACCAGGACAGCCAACGTAGTAGTTCTTATATAAAGGCCAGGGAGAGTCAGTATTTCAGGCTGAGTTTGAAGACAAAAACCTGATGTCTTCTGAAGGCCAGAAGTAGAAAGGGTTCTCTCTTACTGGGAAAAGTTTATATTATTGAGACCTTCAGTTGAATGGATAAGGACCACCCACATGAAAGCAAGCTGCTTTACTCAAGTCTGCCAATTCTAACTCAGACACATCTAAAACAATATTTAACTAAATATCTGAAACCCAGTGGCCCAGTCAGGTTGATACATAAAACTAGGCATTACAAATATGTTCCAGTAACTTACAGCCTTTAAACAACTAGATTTTAATAAGAATTAACAGAGGAGATAAGAACCCAGACTGTCCCCCTGCACTCTCTTGGAGGAGGATGTCATTGTTTCTATAATTGTAAAAATTAAAAATGTATCTCGAGTCATGGAGATGGTACTTTGGTCCATGTTCAATAACAGTTTCTCACTTTGCATCAGCCATCCTAGTCTCGAGCAATTGGGCCAGCAGAGAATAAGAATCTCCATGGCTTATGGGTTTCATTGAATGTTTTATAGATTGTGCAAAATATATAGCATGTTGAGACAAGAAATGAACTCTGCATTTCCTGTTATTGCTTAGCTCATTATCTTGACAAAGGTTTATTGTTCCAGGTTGTACGTAGTGGTTAAAAGCATAGTCTTTCAAGCCGTATTGCATGGGTTTGAATTTAATCACTTGGTTATGCTGACCATAGCAAGTTACTTTTTTAAAATTGTAATGATAAAAGAATGAAAACATATTAATGAACACACAGACATTTACAAAACAGCACAAAAATAATAAAAACAATACAGAATTTCAGACAAAGTGATAGGAAATTAACAATGGTTGTTGTATTACATTGTTATCTTCAAACTGGTCCCTCAGATAAATAAATACAGGCGTGTAAAATTGATCAAATAATTAAACGTTAGTTGTTCCTTTCAATAAAGCAACAGAAATCAGTAGTACAACTATTTTAGCTATCCTGTGTATACATATATACATAGTTTTCCCTTCTTTTGTTTTTCTTTTCCCTCATCCCAGTTGTTCTTTCCTTTTGAAGAGTTTCTTTCCCTTTCACAGTATCTATTGTATCTTTTAGATTTTATTTACTCTTTCAGATTATTATACTAGTGAGACACTATGGTGTTTACACATGCAAGTCTGATTTATTTCACTTATGAGTATGGTCTCTAGTTGTATCCATTTATCTATAAAAGTCTCAAGTTGATCTTTCTTTATACCTGAGTAATATCCCATTATGTAAAAGCATCACAATTTTTTTATCCATTCCTCAGTTGATGGGCATTTGGGTTGCTTCCACCATTTAGCTATTACGAATTACACTGCTATAAGTATGGGTGCACATATATCACTGTGATATGATGTTTTTAGTTCTTCTGGAAAAATACCCAAAAGGGAAATACCTGAGTTGAATGCGACCTCTAATCCTAGTTTACTGAGGAATCTCCAGACTGATCTCCACAGTAGTTTCACCAGTCTATACACCCACCATCAATGGAGAAGGGCAGTTTTTTCCCCCCAGCCTTACCAGCATCTGTTATGGGTTGATTTCTTGATGATAGCCATTCTTTCTGGGGAGAGATGGAATCTCAATGTTGTTTTAATTTACATTTTTTGAATGACTAATGATGTTGAACTTTTTTATGTAATTATTTGCCATTTGTATTTCTTTATCTGAGAAATGTGTGTTCATCTCAGATGCCCATTTTTGGATGGGGTCTTTGACTTTGGAGAGCTGATTTGTTTTAATTCTTTACATATTCTAGATAGAAGTCCTTTGTCCGAGGGACAGTTGGCTAAACTTTTTTTTCCCAATTTGTGGGTTTTCTTGTTACTCTGCTGGTGATTTCTTTTGATGTGCTAAGACTTTTCAATGAGATCCCAGTTGTTGATTCTTTGAAGTATTTCCTGTGTAGTTTGGTTTTTGTTCATGAACTCTCTGCCTGCCCCTATGTTTTCAAGATTTTTACCTGCTTTCTCTTCTAGTAGATTTAGTGTTTCTGTTTTAATATTTAGGTCTGTGATCCATTTTGTCTTCAGTCTGGTGCATGCTAATAGACGTGGGTCTAGTTTCAATCTTCAGCATGTGGTGAGCTAGATTTTCCAACACCATTTATTAAAGAGGTTATCTTTCTTCTAGTGAATTTGTTTGGTCCCTTTGTCAAAGATAATGTGGCTGAGTGTGTTTGTGGTTGTGGCTGCATCTTCCACTGTCTTCCGTTGATACTTGGGTCTCTTTTATTGCCAGTGCCATGGTGATTTATATCACAGTAGCTTTGTAGTATAATTTCAAGTCAGGGATTGTGATTCCACCTGACTTGTCTTTGTTGCCCAGGGTTGCTTTTGCTATTTTGGGTCTCTTCTGATTCCAGGTGAGTTTTAGAAATGTTTTCTCTAGATCTGTGAGGTATACTAATGGAATTTTAATTGGGATTGCATTGAATCTGTGCAACAATTTTGGGAGTATGGCCATTTTCACAATGTTGGTTTTTCCTATCCTTCAGCAAGGAATATCTTTCCATTTTCTGATATCCTCTTTGATCTCTTTTTTTCAGAGTACTATAGTTTTCACTGTATAGATCTTTTACTTCTTTTGTTAGATTGATTCCTAAGTATTTCAATTTTTGGATGCTATTATGAAAGGTATGGTTTCTTTAATTTCTCTCTGTGTGTTTGTTGTTTGTGTATAGGAATGCTATTGTTCTTTGGGTGTTGACTTTGTAACCAACTATGCTACTGAATTTGTTGATTAATTTTAGGAGTCTTCCAGTGGAGTTTTGGGGGTCTTCCATGCAGAGTATCATGTCACCTTCAAATAATGATAATTTCACTTCTTCCTTTCCTATTCTTATTCCTTTTATATCTCTCTCTTGTCTAACTCTGACTAATGTTTCCAAAACTATGTTGAATAGGAGTGGTGCCAGTGACTATCCTTGTCTTGTGCCTGATTTTAAAGTGAAAGCTTTCAGGTTTTGCCCATTTAATATGATGCTGGCTGTTGGTTTGTCATAGATAGTTTTGATCAGATTTAAGTAAAGACCATCTATTCCTATTTTATGTAGGGTTTTTATCATGAATGAGTGCTGGACTTTGTCAAAAGCTTTTTATGCATCGATTGAGATGGTTATGAGGTTTTTGTCTTTGGCTCTATTGATATGGTGTATTACATTGATTGATTTGCTTATATTGAACCATCTCTGCATCCTGGGATGAATCCAATTTCGTCATGGTGTATTAGCTTCTTGATGATTTGCTAAATTCTGTTTGCTAGTATTTTATTGAGTATCTGTGCATCTATGTTCATTTCAGAGATTGGCCTCTTTTTCGGTTGAGTCTTTCACTGGTTTTGGCATCAATATAATACTTACCTCTAGAAATGAGTTAGGGAGAATTGCTTCCTTTCCAATTTCACCGAACAGTTTGAGGAGTGCTGGGATTAAATCTTCTCTGAATGTCTGGTAGAATTCAGCTGTGAATCCTTCAGGACCTGGGCTGTTCATTGTTGGTAGGTTTTTAGTCACATTTTCAATTTCATTAATTGATACTGGCTTAGTCAAGATTTTTATATCTTACTGATTCAACACTGCTAATTCATATATATCTAGGAATCCATCCATTTCCTCTGTGTTTTCCAGCCTATGGGATCATATAGGAGTAAAGATTTTCAAAGTACGTATTGATGATCTTCTGAATTTCTATAGGATCTGTAATGATTTCATCTTTTTCATTCCTTATTTGGTGAATTTGAGTTTTTTCTTTCCTTTTTTGTTAAGGTTGACTAGAGGTTTATCAATTTTATTTATTCTTTCAAGGAACCAACTCTTTCTTTTTTATTGATTTTAAACATGAAGGAAAACATTAACAGACATCTATTTACAAAATAGCATAAAAACAATACAAGCAATACAGAGTTACACACAAAGTAGTAGGAAATTATCAATGGTTGTCGTATTATGTACTGATATCTTCAAAGTGGTTTCTTAGAAGAACAAATAGAGGCATGCAAGATTGATCAAATAATTAATCATTAACTGTTCCTTTCAGTAAAGCTATAGAAGTCAGTAGTTCAACTGTGTTAGCTATCCTGTATATACATACATACATAATTTCCCTTTCTTTCCTTTCTCTTTTCACTCACCCAGTTGTTGTACATTTTAGAGTATGTTCCTTTCATTTCACAATGTCTGTCATACCTCCTAATTTTTATTCACTTTTTCAGGTTCTTACACTAGTGAGACAACATGTTGCTTACACATGGAGATCTTATTTATTTCACTTATGAATATGGTCTCTAGTTGTGACCATTTATCTGTAAAAGCCTCAAGTATGTCTTTATCCCTGAGTAATATTCCATTGTATAGCAGTACCACAAATTTTTTATCCATTCCTCAGTAGATGGACATTTGGGTTGCATCCACAAATTAGCAATTACAAATTGCGCTGCTATGAACATGGGTGCACATATATTGCTGTGATATGATGTTTTCAGATCTTCTGGGAAAATACCCAGAAGGGGAATGGCTGCACTGAATGGGACCTCCAGACCTAGTTTGCTGAGCAATCTCCAAAACTGATTTCCACAGTGGTTTCACCAGTCTGCATTCCCACCAACAGTGGAGAAGAGTTCCTATTTCTCCACAGCCTTTCTAGCATTTGTTATTGGGTGATTTCTTAACGACAGCCATTCTTACTGGGGTGAGATGAAATCTCAATGTTATTTTAATTTGCATTTCTTGAATGACTAATGATGTTGAACATTTTAAAATGTAATTATTTGCTATTTGTATTGCTTTATCTGAGAAGTGTGTGTTCATCTCAGATGCCCATTTTTGGATGGGGTCTTTGAATTTGGGGGGGCCAACTTTTAAAAAATTCTTTATATATTCATTTATCCAAGGGACAGTCAGTTAAAATTTTTTCCATTTGTGGGTTTTCTTTTTACTCTGCTGGTGATTTCTTTTGATGTACAGTAACTTTTCAGGAGGATGAGATCCCAGTTGTTGATTCTTTGAAGTATTTCCCCTGCAGTTTGATTTTTGTTTGTGAACTCCCTGCCTACCCCTATGTCTTCAAGGTTTTTAACCTACTTTCTCTTCCAACAGATTTAGTGTTTCTGTTTTAATATTGAGATCTGTGATCCATTTTGACTTGAGTTGGTGCATGGTGATAGACTTGGTTCTATTTTCAGTCTTTGGCAGGTGGGAAGCCAATTTTCCAGCACCATTTATTAAAGAGGCTACCTTTCTTCCAGTGAGTTTGTTTGGCCCCTTCGTCAAACATACTGTGGCTGAGTGTGTTTGTGGTTGTGGCTGCACCTTCCAGTCTGTTCCACTCACCCACTGGTCTGTTCTTTAGCCAGTACCAAGTTGATTTTATTACAGCAGCTTTGTAGTATAATTTCAGGTCAAGGATTATGTTTCCACCTGACTTGTCGTTGTTGCCCTGGATTGCTTTTGCTATTCTGTGTCTCTTCTAGAACCAACTCTTTGATTCATTAATTTGATGTAGTGTTTTCTTCATCTCAGTTGTGTTGATTTCTGCCCTGATTTTTATAATTTCCTCTTGTCTGGGCTTTGGGCTTGACTTGTTCTTCTTTTTCAAAAAGTTTGAAGTACAGCATTAGGCTATTTATTTGTTCTCATTTTTTTCCTGATATGTGTGTTCACCACTATAAACTTCCCTCTGATGACTGCTTTTGTGCATCCCACAGATTCTGGTAAGTTGCATTTACATTTTCATCTGTTTATAGATACTTTTTAATTTCTTCTTTGATTTCATCTGTGACCCATGGTTGCTCAGGAGGCTATTATTTAATTTCCATGTGTTTATAGAGTTTTTGTGGTTCCTTTCATCATTAATTTCCAATTTCATTGCACTATGATCAGATAATATTCATGGGATAATTTCAACACCTTTCATTTAGTTAATCATGTTCTGTGGGCTAGTATGTAGTCTATTTTAGAGAAAGTCCCATTTGCAGTTGAGAAGGATGTGTATTCTGATTTTGAGGGAACACTCTATAAACATCTGCTAAGTCCATTTGTTCACAAGTTTTGTTCAGTTCTGTTATTTGTTTGCTGGGGATTTTTTGTACAGTTGACCTCTCTTTTTGTGGCAATGGGGTGTTAAATTCCTCCCATTACAATAGTATTACCAGTCATTTGGTTTTTTGTGTCTATTAAGGTTTGTCTTATATAGTTGGGTGCTCCCATATTTGGTGCATACATATTTATGATTGTTATCTCTTCCTCTTGAAATTTTCTCCTGATAAGGGTGTAGTGACCTTCTTTATCTATTTTGATCATTCTTAGTTTGAAGTTCACATTGTCTGCAAACAGAATAGCTATCCCTGCCTTTTTTTTTGGTTCCTGTTGCAGGGAGGATTGATTTCCATCCTTTGACTTTGAGTCTATGAATTTCCTTTTGAGTTAAATGTGTTTCTTGTATAGAGCATAATTTTTAATTTTGTTTCTTGATCCACTCTGCCAGTCCACTTCTTTTGATTGGTGAATTGAGGTCATTTACATTAATGGTCACAAGTGAAATGTGTTGGCTTGTCTTTGCCATGTTTTTTACCTGCTGATGGTTTCCTATGTTTACTCTCTGTTTAATTGCTTGCTCTGCTAGGTGGTTCTTTTCTATTGTTGTTCTTGAAATTGCGGTCATTTTTATCTCTGAAATATCTTGTAGTACCCTTTGTAGGGCTGCTTTGTTGCTCATAAAGCTCTTCAGTTGTTCTTTGTCAAGAAAATGTTTTATTTCTCCATTAAATTTGGATAGTTTTGCGGGATACATCAACCTAGGTTGGATATTGTTTTATCTTAGGACCTGGCATACTTCACTCCAAGCTCTTCTTGATTGGATGGTTTGTGTTGAGAAATCTGTTGTGATTCTGATAGGCTTTCCTTTGTAGGTGATCTGTTTCTTTTCTCTAATAACTTTTAATGTTCTGTTCTTTTGCTGGATTTCTGGGATCTTGATTATTATGTCTGTGTGTAGTGTTATTTTGGTTATGGCTAGTTGGATTTCTGTATGCCTGACTTACTTTTATGTCTGACTTTTTTTCGTGGTTGGGAAATTTTCTACTATTACTTCTGCAAATATTCTTTTTGTCATTTGTGTTGACTCCTGCCGTTTTATTGACACTTATTGATCTTACATTGTTTCTCTTTGCTTCATCTTGCAGCTATTAAATTGATATTTTCTGGTTCCTTGTTATTTTTAAGAGATCTTTCCTGTCATGATCATTAGCTACAATGCTGTCTTCAAGATCTGAAAGGCTATCTTCAGCTTTATTCCAGTGCTTTTGCCACCTTTTGATGAAAGTTTTGATTTCCTGAATATCTCTTTGAATCTCTTTCATGCATTCTAGTTCTTTCCTATGTTGTTCATTTAATGTTTCCATCATTTTCCTATGCTCATCTATTTTTATACATGTCTTCCTTAGAAGTGCTACGCAATTCTTTCATTATTGTTGTCATTTCTTTTTTTATCTGAGAGATCATTTCTGATCTGATTTCTTCTATGACTTGATAGAGTTGTTTCTTTATTTCAGTTGCAATCATTTCAGAGATTTCAGGTGTATGACTTCCAAGTTCTCCTCTGTCATTGTCTCCTGGATTTGTTCTGGGTGGGGTTAAGTTCTGAGATTGCAGTTTGCTCCTTCATCTTGTCATTTTGGATGTCAGAGGTGAAGTGCCAAGCTTCACCTTTCCCAGGCAGACACTGAAGGTGTATAGGGTCCCTAGTTTTCCTGAGTATCAGACATAGCAAGGTACTTAACCTATCTGTATCTTAGTTTCCCATTTGTAAATGAGGATAAAAATCATTTGTGTGTGTTTGTGTGTCTTTATATGAATGTGTATTTAGATTGGGAGGTAGTATTTAATGTCTAGACCAGAGAAAACACAATAAAAGTATTAACTATTATTAGTTATTTTCAGTGTACACCCTAATTTCATTTTCTCCATGATGGCCTGAGCAAAATAACATTTTTGTACATGTTACATATGAGACCTAGAGGTCAGGAAAGGTAGTGTACACACAGGCACACAGCTGAGATTAACCACTCAGGTCAACTTGGTTCTCAATTCATGCTCTTTTCATATTTATTTTCTTGCAGAGTTTATGGAATGTAGTTGATGTAGTCCATTTTCTGTTGCTATAATTGAATTCTATAGATTGGGTCATTTATAAAGAATGAGGTTTGCTTATCTCCTGGTCCTGAAGGCTGGGGAGTCTAGTGTCAAGATGCTAGGCTCTGGTTTTTTTTTTTTTATTTTAAAAGTATAAAAACAAAAAGATATTAACAAACAGACACAAAGTAACAAAGATATTAACAAACAGACACAAAGTAGCATAAGAATAGTACAATCGAATCTGAGTTACAGATAAGGTGACAGGGAATCAACAATGGTTGTTGCATTACATATTGATTACTTCTAAGTGTATATTCAGGAAAACAGATATAGACATGCAAAATTGATCAGACAATTAATCATCAACTATTCCTTACAATAAAGTGACCTAAGTCAGTAGTACAACTTCTTTTTAAAGTGTGAAAGCAAAAAGAACTACATCATCAACAACAGAAAAAGAAAGAAAAAACAAAATGAAAAGCATTAACAAAGAGACACAAAGTAGCTCAATAACCATATAATCAGAATTAAATTATAGACAAAGCAACAGAAAACCAACAATAGTTGTTGCATTGCATATTGATATCTTCAAAATGTATGCTCTGGAGAACACATATAGACATACAAGATTGATCAAACAACCCGCCATCAACTATTCCATACCATTAAGTGACATAAAACAATAGTAGAACCATGTTAGCCATCCTGCACATATGTTTACACATTCATACATTCACACATACATTTTTGCCTTTCTTTTCTCCTTTCCCATGTCCCATCTGTTCTTTACTTTTGAACAGATGTCCTTCATGTCTCTTAGTTTATGTTCCCACCCTCAGGTTCTTACATGAGTGACACAATATGTTGCCTGCACATGTACCTCTGATTTATTTCACTTATGAGTATGGTGTCCAATTGTGACCATTTGCCTACAAAGGCCCCAAATCTGTCCCCATTTATAGCTGAATAATATTCCATTATATAAAAATGCCACAGAATTTTAATCCAGTCTTCTGTGGATGGACATTTGGGTTGCTTCCACAATTTAGCTATTACAAATTGCGCTGCTATAAACATGGGTGCACATATATCAGAGTGATATGATTTTTTCAGATCTTCTGGGAAAATATCCAGAAGGGGAATAGCCGGTTTGAATGGAACATGTAGACGTAGTTTGCTGAGGAATCTCCAAACTGCTCTCCACAGTGGTTGCACCAGTCTGCATTCCCACCAGCAGTGTAATAAGAGTCCCTATTTCCCCACAGCCTCGCCAACATTTGTTATTGGATGATGTTTGCATACTGGCCATTCTTACTGGGGTCAGATGAAATCTCAGTGTTGTTTTTATTTGCATTTCTTGAATGACTAAGGATGTGGAACATTTTCTCATATATTTATTTGCCATTTTTATTTCTTTACCTGAGAAGTGTGTATTAATCTCAGATGCCCATTTTTGGATTGGGTTTTTTAATTTGGTCAGGTACATGTTTTTTAATTCTTTGTATGTTCTAGATACAAGACCTTTGTCTGAGGTACAGCCAGCTGGGATTTTTTCCCAATTTGTGGATTTTCTTTTTCATTTGTTAGTGATTTCTTTAGATGTACAAAAACTTTTCATTAGGATGAGGTCCAAGTTATTGATTCTTTGGAGTATTTCCTTTGCAGTTTCATTTTTGTTCATGAACTCTCTGCCTACTCCTATGTCTTCAAGATTTTTACCTACTTTCTCTTCCAATAGATTTAGAGTTTCTGTTTTAATGTTGAGATCTGTGATCCATTTTGACCTGAGTTTGGTGCATGGTGATAGACTTGGGTCTCTTTTCAGTTTTTGGCAAGGGGTAAGCCAGTTTTTCCAGCACCATTTATTAAACAGGTCATCCTTTTTCCAGTGAGTTTGATTGACCCCTTTGTCAAATACTAGGTGGCTGAGTGTGTTGTTCGTTATGGTTGCATCTTCCAGTCTGTTCCATTGATCCTAAGGTCTGTTTTTGAGCCAGTACCAGGTTGATTTTATTACAGTAGCTTTGTAGTATAATTTCAGGTCAGGGATTATGATTCCACCTGACTTGTCCTTGTCGCCCATAATTGCTTTTGCTATTCTGGGTCTCTTCTGGTTCCAGATGAATTTAACGCATATTTTCTCTAGATCTGTGAGGTGTGCTAATGGTAGTTGAATGGGAATTGCATTGAATCTGTACAACAGTTTTGGTAGTATGGCCATTTTCACAATGTTGGTTCTTCCTAACCGTGAGCAGGGGATGTTTTTCCAATTATTGAAATCCTTTTCAATCTCTTTTTTGAAAGTACTGTAGTTTTCACTGAATAAATCTTTCACATTCTTTGTTAAATTGATTCCTAAGTATTTCAATTTCTTGGATGCTATTATAAAAGGTATGGTTTCCTCAATTTCTCTCTCAGTCTGTTTGTTGTTCGTGTATAGGAATGCTATTGATTTTTGGGTGTTGACTTTCTATCCAGCTACGCTCTGAATTTGTCAATTAATTCCAGTTTTCTTGTGGAGTTTTTGGGGTCCTCCATGTATAGTATCATGTCATCTGCAAATAGTGATAGTTTAACTTCTTCCTTTCCTATCCTTATTCCTTTTATTTCTCTCTCTTCTCTGATTGCTCTGGCTAATGCTTCCAGAATTATATTGAATAGGAGTGGTGACAATGGACATCCTTGTCTTGTTCCTGACTTTAAAGTGAAAGTTTTCAGTTTTTGTCCATTTAGTATGCTGTTGGCTGTTGGTTTGTCATAGATGGCTTTGATCAGATTGAGGTAGAGGCCATCTATTCCTATTTTTTCTAAGGTTTTTAACATAAATGAATGTTGGACTTTATCAAAAGCCTTTTCTGCATCTATTGAGATGATCATGTGGCTTTTGTCTTTGGCTGTATTGATATGATGTATTACATTAATTGATTTGCGAATACTGAACCATCCCTGCATTTCTGGAATAAATCCTACCTGGTTCTGGTGTATAATTTTCCTTATGATTCGCTGTAATCTATTTGCTAGTATTTTGTTGAATATCTTTGCATCTATGTTCATTAGAGAGATTGACCTATAGTTCTCTTTCTTGGTTGGGTCCTTCTCTGGTTTTGGTATCAGTATGGTACTTGCCTCCCAAAATGTGTTAGGGAGAGTTGCTTCCTTTTAGATTTCATTAAAGAGTTTGAGGAGTGTTGGCATCAGATCTTCCTGAATGTTTTGTAGAATTCTGCTGTGAATCCATCAGGGCCCGGGCTTTTCTTAGTTGGTAAATTTTTTATGACATCTTCAATCTCGTTAATTGATATTGGGTTGTTCAGGATTTTTGAGTCTTCCTGATTCAATTTTGGTAATTTGTACCTTTCTAGGAATCTGTCCATTTTTCTGAATTTTCTATCCTATGGGAGTAAAGATTTTCAAAGTAGGTATTAATGATCTCTTGGATTTCTGTGGGATCTGTGGTGATTTCATCCTTTTCATTCCTTATTGCATGAATTTGAGTTCTTTCCCTTCTTTTTTTGATAAAGTTGGCTAGGGGTTTATGAATTTTATTTATTCTTTCTAAGAACCAACTCTTTGATTCACTAATTTTTTGTAGAGTTTTCTTCATCTCAATTGCATTAATTTCTGCCCTGAGTTTTGTAATCTCCTCCCTTCTTTGGGCTTTTGGTTTGGCTTGTTGCTCTTTTTCTAAGAGTTTGAGGTGTAGCATTAGGCTATTTATTTGCTCTCTTTCTGTTTTCTTTGTATATGAGTTCATTGCTATAAATTTCCCTCTGAGGACTGCTTTCATTGCATCCCACAGATTCCGGTAGGTTGTACTTGCATTTTCATTTATTTCTAGGTATTTTTAAATTTCTTCTTTAACTTCTTGTGTGACCCATTGGTTATTCAGGAGGTTGTTTTGTAATTTCCAAGTGTTTATGCGGTGTTTGGATTTCCCTTTGTCATTAATTTCAAGCTTCATTGCACTGTGGTCAGATAACATGCATGGGATAACTTCAATTCTTTTGCATTTAGGTAGATATGCTCTATGGGCTAGAATGTGGTCAATTTTAGAGAAAGACCCATGTGCAGCTGAGAAAAATGTGTATTCTGATGTTTGGGGATGGAACACTCTGTATACATCTACTAAGTCCTTTTGTTCACACTTTTGGTTCAGGTCTGTTATTTCTTTGCTGCGTTTCTGTCCAGTTGACCTGTCTCTTTGCATCAGAGGGGTGTTTAGGACCCCATTAAAATAGTGTTATTAGTTAGTTGATTTTTCATGTCTGTTAAAACTTGACTTGTAAATTTTGGTGCTCCATTGTTTGGTGCATAAATGTTTAGGATTGTTATCTGTTCCTCTTGCAGCTTTCCCCTAACTAGTATGTAATAGCCTTCTTTATCTCTTTTGATTGTTTTTGGTTTTAAGTTTCCATTGTCTGCAAGCATAATAGCTACCCCTGCTTTTTTCTGGGGACCTGTTACATGGAGAATTGTTTTCCATCCTTTAACTTTCAGCCTGTGGATTTCCTTTTGAGTAAAATTTGTTTCCTGTATACAGCATACCGTTGGATTGTGTTCCTTAATCCACTCTTCCAATCTTTTCCTTTTGACTGGTGAATTGAGGCCATTTACATTAATGGTTATAATAGTTGTATGTTGCTTTATTCTAGTCATGTTATTTACTTGTTGTTTTCCTACTTTTGCTATCTGTTTACTTACTTGTTCTGTTTAGGGAGTTATTTCTATCATTGTTCTTGGGATTGTGGTCTCTTTTTTCTCTGTCTAGAATATCTTTTAATGCTTTTTGCAATGCTGGTTTGGCACTCATGAAGTTCTTCAGTTGTTCTTTGTCGTGGAAATATTTTATTTCTCCATTGAATTTGAAGGATAGTTTTGCAGGATACATCAGTCTGGGTTGGAAGTTGTTTTGTCTCAGAATCTGTAATATCTCGCTCCAAGCTCTTCTTGATTTCATGGTTTCCGTTG
>PVLD010006553.1:0-78990 GCA_004027595.1 Dinomys branickii | reverse complement strand
CATAGGTGATCTGTTTCATTTCTCTAGCAGCTTTTAATATTGTGTTCTTTTGCTGGATATCTGGGATCTTGACTATTATACGTCTGTGTGTGGTTTTCTTTGGGTTATGGCTCGTTGGGGTTCTATATGCCTTGATTAACTGTACTTCACTATCTTTTCCCTTGTTTGGGAAATTTTCTGCTATTATTTCAGCAAATATTCTTTTTATATCGTTTGTGTGATCTCCTGCTGTTTCACTGACTCCTGTTACTTGAATATTATTTCGTTTTGCCTCATCTTGCAGCAGTTGGATTGATTTTTCTTGGGTCTTTGATGATTTAATGAGATCCTTCCTTTCACGCTCATAAGCTGCCATGCTGTCTGTCTTCAAGGTCTGAAATTCTATCTTAGGTTTCATTTAAGCGGTTTTGCAAGCTTTCAGTGGAAGTTTTCAATTCCTGGCAATCTCTTTGGACCTGTTTCATTCATGGTAATTCATTCCTAAATTGTTCTTGTAACGTTTCCATTTGTTTCCTACTTTCTTCCATTCTTTTATCTATTTCTTCTCTATGTGTATGGAGCTTTTCTTCCATTATAGTTTTCTGTTCATTTTTTGTCTGAGAGATTATTGCAGGTATGTGGGTTATTTCTGCTTTAATCTCTTGTATGGCCTGATGGAGTTGTTTCTTCATTTCGGATGCAATCATTTCCGAACTTGCAGGTGTGTGGCTTCCTAGTTCCCCTGTATCCTCACATCCAGGACTTGTTCTGTGTGGGGTTGAGTTCTGAGACTGCGCTTTGTTCTTCTGTCTTCCCATTTTTGGGTATGAGATTCTAAATATTGAGCAATAAATTACCCAGGCAGTTCACCAGGCAAAGGTCTGTTGCAAAGGCTGCTCCAGTGATTCCTTCTCTTCGTGAGAATGTCCCTTAAGCTTTCTGCTGAGAGTTCTGCTCAACAGGCTGCTCATATGCTGTTTTGTGGACCGAGCTACTCCCTACCTGGTGACCTGGCTGGGGCTCATAAACAGCTCGCTGCCCCGGGGACCGTGCAGGCAGGGGGGCGCTCAGGTGTTCCTCCCTGGGTGGAGCTCCTCCCCCACTCAAAAAATCTGCTCAGGGCGCCCACCCAGTTCTTCCATACCGGGGTCCGTGCAGTCAGTAGGGCCACTGGATGTTCCTTGCTGGGCAGAGCTTCTCCCGAACTCAGAAATCTGGCTGGGGCACCCAAACAACTCACCCATCCCTGGGATCATGCAGGCAGGAGTGCTGCTCAGGTGTATCTCCCTGAATCGAGCTTCTCCCCGACTCAGAGATCCGGTTGCGGCGCGCAATCGGCTCACCCATTCCGGAATCCGTGCAGGCAGGAGAGCTCCAAAGTGCCAATATCTCGTGTCCCGCCCGCGATCTGCCACTTCCCGGTGCTTCTCCGTCTCCTCGGCGCTCTCACAGGAGCTGCGGACCACCACCGCCGCAGTGCCCACGCTCAGTCTGAGGAGGGCGCTGGCTGCGGGGACGGGGACCTTGGGGGGACCCCGTCTGCAACCCCGATTAGCACAGTCCGCCTGAGGAGCGCGAGTTCCGAGTCCGCCCTGCTCCGCAGCTGCCAAAAAGCCAATTTCTGGCCGCAGCCTCCGGCGAGCCGTGCATTGGTTGGGAGATGGGAGGGACCGTCCCGCCATGGCGCCCTAGGGTTGCGCGACTCGGCTGAGTCACTGCCTGTGTGCCCAGTTCTCCGGGCCCGCCCGGTCCTCGCAGCGGCAAAATTGAGCCGCCCTGCTGAGGCTCGGGTAGCACAGAGCAACATGTTCAGTTGGAATTTCGCAGCCGTGGACCCGGCACCCACGTGCACCGAGCCTGTCTCGAGCTAGAGATCTCTCTTTGGAAGGATTTCTCTTTGCTGCTCACCTAGTCGCCATCTTCCTTTAACCGCTAGGTTCTGTTAAGGGCCTTCTTGTTGCGACCTGATGTGGCAGAGAATGTCGCATGGTGAGACAAAGCATGTTTGTTCAGGGGTCTCTTCTTATAAAGCACTAATGCCATTATGGGCACCATCCTTACAACCTCATCTTCCTATTGTCTACCTATAGGCCCCACCTGCAAATACCGTTAGCATATGAAATTGGGATTGTTAACACACGGTCTTTTGAGGGGGCACATTGAAACCATACCAGTGGGCTGGGGAATTAGCCGAGTGGCACAACACTTGCCTGAAACCATACCAGTCATTAAATTAAATTAAACAAAGTTAAGTAAAATAAAATGATTGAATAAAGGAAATGTGGGATGCAAGAGACAGTAAAGATTTAAGAAAAGTTAATAAAGATCACTCCATCTTCCCAAGACATAGTCAAAGTCAAAACCACCAGAGGGCGGTGTTCAACAGGCAGAGAAGGTTACCTCCTATTGCTTTTTATCAGCTGTTAAGAAGCCACTTTCCCACTGTATATTTGCCTAAAAGCAGGAGACAAATTCACAAAGGTGTCCACTTCCCCTTCACATTTAATCAACGTAGAGAACACAGGCCCCTCCTTAGCCTGGGAGGGCGCCAGAGGGATGCACCAACCAGCTCTGGTCCTCTACTCATTCCTTGCCCATTTTGCTGCCATAGATACTCAAAGTGTCTTTGCTTTGTTCTGTCCCTGCTTTTATACTTACTGTTCCTCATCAAGAGGCTGTAGGCCACCAAACACACACACACACACACACACGCACACGCACACGCACACGCACACACACACACACATACACGCACACACAAACACACACACACACAAACACACACATACACATACACACACACACACCACTGTGTGCTCCCCACTCCTATCCCATGCTCTCGGTAGTGAACACGTTTGCTTTTCTCTGCTTTGCCTCTCTTGCAAGCTGGTTTACAGCACCTTGACCAGAGAATCTAGGATGGGAAGAGGGAAACATTTTGCCTCCCTTACACCTTAGAACTGGATAGCCAATATCATCAGTTAATCAACTGTCCACTGAATTTATGCTTCAGATAAGGTGGATATGGGATTGTTTTGTGGTTTTAGTTGTTTTGGTTTTTTCTTTGATGTTTTGTGTTTTGCTGTGCTGGGGCTTGAACCTAGGGCCTCCCACATAGTAGGCAAGTGAACCACCTCTGAGCTACCCCTGCCCCCCTAAATGTTCTTAAATACTAATGTAAGGACCATTACAAAATTAAAGTCTAAAAGTTAGATGTTGGGGCTGGGGATATAGCTCAGTGGAATAAGCGCTTGCCTAGCAAGCACAGGGTCCTGAGTTCGATCCCCAGTACCACCAAATAAATAAATAAATAAATAAAATAAAAAATAAATAAAGATAAAAGTTAGATGTTTTTCTCTAAGTGACAAGGGCCTTCTCTAAACTTCCTCCTGCTGACCAAATGACCAACATGAAGTGAGAGAATATGAAGATTCCAGCCATATTGTACATTTTTATCAAAGGTACAGAAGGTCAGGATCCGTTTCCTTTGCACAGGAAAGGGAAAGGTGGAGCTAAAAATGGCTGGGAACAAAGTGAGCCTGGAGATGCTCATTGTCTCATAATATCCTCCCCCCCTCTGTTCTTGCTGTTAAAAGCCCTATAAACCTGTACACAGGGAGCTAGTGACCCCAGAAAAATGAGTCCCCTCCTTGGACCTACCTTGAAAAAGGTATTTTGAAAAAAGTATGGAGCCTTTTCCTTTTCACCAAAATAAATGGTCTTCTGTATGATGAGCAGTGAGCAAGTGCACCTGAGCATGTGGACCTACGTGCCTTATAATACAGCCACATGAAATGGCTTTCTTCTACTCTACTGTTTCTCTGAGAAACTTGTTATTTATTTCACACTGCTTAGTCCTCTTTATGAATTTAATTATCTTGTTGCTAAGTGTGTGTCTATGCAAGATTGATTGGTTAAAAAACCATAACCATGGTAACAAAGCAGTATCTAGTATAGTCAAGCCTCAGAAACACACATTCTCAATGTTCCCATAGCTATGTACTGCTTTACTACTTAAAGAGCTATAATTTTTAAAATTACTTTGAATTGCTGTTAACCCTCCACTTTAACCCACTCCTGAAGTATTTTTGACATTTAGGCAGAATCTGGCCAATCTACCCTTGTTGAGATGGATTAATTGAAAGAATTTGATGGTAGCACTACTTAATTTACTTTTTAATGTTCTTGGCGCTAGGAATTGAAGCCAGAGCCATGCCACCACACACTTTAACACTGAGCTACTCCTCTAGTCCCTGCCTGCCAGTACTACTTTAATTTCCAAATAATGTGAATTCATCCTCTAGAACGTGTGTGAAATAAAATATTGGACAAGTTTCCTGATGAATCTAAAAAATACAAAAGACGATAAAAATGTACAAGTTGAGGATATACCCGCTGAAAGAACCCTGACTCTCTTAAAATTTCTTTCATATATGTATAAGTGAAGGTATTCCAGACTCTCTTGTTTTTAATTTTCCTATCCACTGACTCATTCCTAGGGTAGAGACAGTTAGTTACAAAAGAGACAGGGAAATTAGAATTTTAAAATTGTACATACTTAAAAAAAATAAACCTGCAGCTTCAGGTTGCAAAAGTTATTAAAACCTCCTTTCTATGAGACTCACTAAAAAAAATCCTAAGCATCTGAAAAGCACAATAAGCCCATAAACTAGGCTCTGCCATCCATGCTTTTCTCCTGTGCATTGCAGATCTCCACAGTTAAGGAAAGAGCAATATTAGTGGGCAGCGTGTCTCAGCTTCACACACACATAAATGGTTTGCATTCTGTTGGGTAACATGACAGACAGTGGAAATACACACCCTAGATTGCCAATCTTGAAGACACTCCCAAGGCCCATATATATAGTCAGTGCTGGGTCATAATGCACCTCACTGGTTTCAGGGTCCACACTCTATTTCTTTGAGTGCACAACTTTTAAATTTCTGTCTAATAAATCCTTTTATTCCTCTTACTGACACACCCCGAAAATTCTTTTTCTGCAGTGGGAGTCAGTGAGCCTTCAACTTAACTGTACTGGTAACATGGGTTTAGGAATCTCCAAATGCTATAGGACCTTCAGATTATATAGGGGAAATAAATATACCTCCCAACCTGCTAGATGTCAGATATACCTGGTTCATGTTCCCCAAAATCAATGAGTGCGTTCTAAGGAAAACAGAGGTTAAGAGTAAGAAATTTTGAGAAACAGCTCCTGAGAGAGACAGGAGGGGGCTACTATGGACCTCACTCTCTAGAAGAGGTTTTATAGAGAAAAATCACAAAATGGGTACAGTGTGGGGCAAAGTGATGATCAATAAGGTTACAAGTACAGCTGCTTAGGTAATGTTGATCCAGTGGGGAAGCATGTCATATAGCAAGTGTACATGGAAAGAAAAAAGAACTTTTCAGCAATGGATGGGTCCAGGAGTCTTAGTCATCCACTGAAGTGACTGATGTCTTTTCTAGACTTTATTGGACCAGATGTTACTACTTATCCCTTGGGGAAGCATGTAGGCCTGGTCATTCCATCTTTATTTTGAGGTGTGGTCTCCAGCAGGTGTGCCTTCAGCCACAGGTGTAATGTGTTTTCATCTTTTGTGTTGAGTCTTTTGAGGGGTGATCCCTATCTGACTGCCTAATTCAGCTATCTATAATATTCCTCCCTTCTAAAGAGATACCCCTACCTTGAGGGGAGAAGGGGTGATTACTGTTCTTCAGGCTGAGGGGGTTGTAGTTGTGATCAGCAAACAGAGGTACTCTCCAGAGGGTCTATCTAAAGGTGCTCAATAGATGTCAGATGTTTTTGTCTTGGGTAGGTGTATAGCTTCAGGTCTAGAGGAGACAAGGCCAAAGAAACAGTTAAGTATGCATGGGCCAAATAATAACATCAAGAAGACTCTTATGGATACAATCAACAAATGTTTCCACCAGAAAGAGCCAATAATACCCCTCCACAAAGAGGGTAAGGGAAAGATTCAGAAAATTTCAGGATTTGACATGGTATTAACCTGTCATTTAATGTGTTGAACAGCCATCAAGAGATTAACAGAAGGATCAGGAATTACACACAACATTTAGCTTTTACAATTGTTCAATTACCTCCCTTGTGCTGCTGTTAGAATGTGTAATACCATCTGATTCTGAAGGACAGTTTGCCTCATTAATTTTACTTCTTCATTTATGGGAGAGAGAGAGAGAGAGAGAGAGAGAGAGAGAGAGAGAGAGAGAGAGAGAGAGAGGTGGAGAGGTCAAGGTGTCCTTTAGGCCCATTGAGTATAGTTAGCCAAGACCATGGAATGTTGCATAATATCCTCTAAAAGATAGAAGCCAAATGATCACACCAGTGAAACACATTTCTTATACCATTGATGTTGCAGATGGGGTAAATTTGCAGGTATGTCTATATTTTTGACATTCCTGCCTTGTAACCGCACAAATCCCAGCATGCGTCTCCCTATTCATCCAGGAGATAGACAGGGCCACAAATTGGTTCCACAGGACCAATGAGTGCCACTAGAGGCTTCTCATTTAATTCCAGGTCGTTTAAACCAATCTGTTGCAAACTGTCCTTGACCTGTAAAGTTATGGTGTATATATACCACTCAAGAGGTGTCCACCCCAAGTTTTAGTATAGCTAGGCTAATGAAAATAAGAATGATTTCTTTATTTCCAATGTAAGGGGGTCGTTCTACTAACTTGGAGTTAACCACATATAAGCTTCCCATATCTGAAAGTTGCCATCTTTATATCTATGATTATTGGCTGTCATGATAGGACCATTACTCTTACTTAGTAGTTCTACTATTGCTTATAGAGAGGCTTCAGTGGCATTTTTAGAAAAAAATTCAGTTATATCCAGGATCACAAAGGGTGGAGTTTTAGGCCACCTTGTAATGGTGGGCTAAACTACGAACCATTGAACTTTTACAATTCGAATTGGAATAAGTCTTTTAACTTATTCCAGTCATCTCCTTAAAGAGGGGACATTGGCCAAGGAAGGTCTGATGTACTTGACAAGGGAAGCAGGCCACATATACAGCTAGATGTTTGTTTTAACAATTCTGCATATTCCTGTGCTCATACTACAAATAAATTACCTCCCCTTTAAGTGGTAAAGTAATCGGTAAAAGGGCTATGAGTAACATGTTATATTATGTATTTGAAGATTTTGGTTTTGAGCAAGAATTTTGAGTCCCCTGTGTGTTCACAGGAATATTCAGATTGTTGCTTATACTCAGTGACAGTCTCTGGTTCCCAGGCTTTGAGTAGGGTGTGGTGTATCCAAGAGTCCAGGCTTGTTACCTTAATAGCTGATGAAGTTGGCAGGATCGTAGTATATGGTCCATCCCAAGTTGGTCCTAGGGAAGGGAATGATGAGAGACAAGACGTTACCAGTACTAAATCTCCAGGTTGGAATATGAGATTTGCCTTTCTGTTTAGGCTGATATTCCATTAGCTATTGAAGAGTATGCTCGAATTTAACCAGTGAGGTGATATCCTTCAGTAAGGCATCTGTTTCTCTCTCAAAGAGAAAGCATTAGTGAGAAAAAGGATATCCATAAGACATTTCAAATGGACTGAGGCCTACAATTTGAGGTGTATTTCTTACTTTGATAAGAGCTAAAGACAGTAGGTGAGTTTCCTGAGCCATTTTGTGAAGATTTCTCTTTAGAGTCTCCTTCATTTTTTTCTACCTTTCCCAATGATTGTGGCCTTCATATAAAAGAAAGATAATAGAGAATCCTCAGTGCCTCAGGGACATCCCGTGTGACTTACTGTTGCCTTAAAAGAAGGCCCACTATCACTTTGTAAGCTCTTAGGAAGTCCAAATGTGGGGATGATTTCTGAGACCAAAACCTTTATCACCTTTTATGCTTTTTCTGTTCTACAAGGGAAGACCTCAACCCACTTTGTGAAAGTATCTACCCAGACCAGTAGGTATTGGAGCCCCCTTAGTCTGTGGTATTCGAGTAAAATAGAGCTGCCAATCTTCTGCAGAGTATTTACCATGTCTCTGAGTACCTAGAGGGACCATGGTCTGGTTAAAAGGATTTTTTCTTTGCAGAGCTTACATGCCTTAACTGTCTGTTGTATTGTCTGAGAGAGTCCCTTTCCTATGAATAACTTTGACACCATTTGGTGTGTCTCGTCTCTCCCCAAGTGAAAGGTTTGATGTAAAGACTTAATTTTCCATTAACTAGCACTAGGAAGGAACAACTTACCATCATCTGACTGTAACCATCCTGATGGAAGCAACTGACACCCATGGGAGAGAGCACATTGGTTATCTGACTGAGAATATTTGGGTCGAGTATGATCAAGGGACCCTTGCACATCAGGGAAGCCTGAAGTTAGGGCCCTGGGCAGCTTCTTTTGCATGTGCATAAGGCAGCTGATTATCTTGCGATACTTTGTCAACTCCCTTTTTAGTGTCCTCTGTAGTAAATAACTGCCACTTTGGAGGGCATATAGACAAAGGATAAAAGATGATCTTCTTATGATACTTTATAGGAGATCCACTGGCTGTCAGATAATTTCTTTATTTCTATATGGCTGCATGGGCATGCAACACTAGCAAAGCATTCTTTGAATCTGTGTAAATATTGACTTTTTGTCCTTCATTGAGTTGTAAAGCCCTGGTCAGAGCTATGAGCTTTGCCTTTTGGACACTAGTCCCAGGGGCAAGCGGGGAACTTTCAAGTGTCTGATGTAGAGCACACTGCTGCGCATCCTGCCTTTCTTCTCCCACTTTTCATGAAGGAACTGCCATTGCAGAAGATGGTCAAATCAGGGTTGGTAAGGGGTGTGTTGTATGGATCTGCTGGGTTCTTGCTGTATCCCAGGAAGGAATAGTGGCAAAAATGAGGGAAAAAATAGACAAGAGATAAAAATCTGGGATCAGGTGGAGATCCTCTCTCTCTGACTGGAGAAGGGGAACTGCCCACAAACAGTAGAACATTTATTTATAACCTCAAGGAGTTGGTTAATTTCCACCTTGCTGCCCAGCAATCAGTTAACAAGCTACAGTGGCTTGTTTACGTGCTCCGAGGAGCTCCTGTGTTCTCCGGCTGGCTTCATCCTGTACGTGTAATTACTTTCTAGCTTCAGCCACTCCTAACAGTATGTCTAACAAGTCTTCTGTGGCTCTGTACATATGGAGAATCACCTGTTCACAGTCATGTCTTTCAGCCTCAATTTCTTCCTTTTTTGGTAGAAAGGTGGCAGGATTTAAGGAGGAACATGTCTTTATTTGAATGGCTGGTTTTTCTGTGATTAGAACCTGGTATTTAAGAAATTGGTTGTCTGACAATCATAGACTGCCTTTGGAAGACATCACATTGCGAGGTGTATATACAAGGAGATCTTTCTTTAAACTTGGTGCTCGATGCTATCACTAATAGGAAGTGCCATCAGAAGTGATAACTGATAATATCTACTCCTGGCTGAATGCAGTCAACGAGTCTGCACCAGATGCTGTTGTTGCCTGGGATTAAATTGATCTGAATTATTACAACCTTTTTATATTCACTCAGGTTGCAAATTGACAAGGTATATCAGCAGCTTAATATTGCGGCCTGGAGTTTTGGCCTTGGGTCAGGTTTGGGGAACAGTGCTGGAGTACAGTTTTAGAGCTGGCAGCAGTGCAGCCCAGGAGGAAGCTAAAGACCCAAAACTGCCATTGATTCAGTTTGGGGAACCTAAATGACTTGAACATTTGGTACAGAAGAAACAAGCTTACCTCCTGTAGCAGAGGCCTTTCCTCTTAACAGAGCTGATGTGTCTGGCAATTATTTATAGCACAGGCACTTTTAGTGTCTTTCATTAACCTGCCCAGTGAAGAGGAGCTTCTATGTCTTCAGATAAATTTATGCTTACAGATGTTACTATTAAAAACTACTATAGTAAAAAGAAAGTCAGATTGGATGCCTCTTTTACTAGAATTACAGCAACCACAGCTCTAAGGCACTGATGTCTATCTGGACTTCATTGTACAAGGTGTTACCACTTGTCTTATCCCTCGGTGAAGTATGTAAGCTTGGTCATTCCATCTTTATCTTGAGGCCTGACCTCCAACAGATCCAGCCATAGTTGTAATGTGATTTCATCTTTTGTATTGACTCCCTTAAGGGCCTTTCCCTGTCTGAATACCTATAATATTTCTACCTAACTCAGCTGCGTATAATACTAAGACTCTGTCTGGTAGCAAAGTGACTACTGGCTCTTCTTAGCATCTCTGAATTCTGCATCCAATGAAACATTGCAACTCTAACATCAAAAAGAAACAAAACAGCAATTTAATTTCTATGTAAAAATTGATAGGTAACATTAGTCCTAAAACATCAAAAAATCAATGTATTAGTTTTATCACAAAAACTTTTTCAAAAAACTTTAAGAAATACCCATCTCAAACATTCATGAGAACTTTGGACCAAAGATCTATATTCTGTGTGACCTTGAGATATCAGTTATATTTCTTGGGCTTTCCTAATGTAGGGAATATTCATGGTGGATGTCTTTAGCTTTTAATTTTGACAAAAGTTTCAAGCACAGAATACTATAGTGAAATATTTACCGAGTTTTGCCAATTTTCACAATTTTGCTGTATTGATTTCATCAATTGATCTCTCTATGGACCTATTGATTTATGTATCTGGAATCATTTGAAAATAAATTATAAACGTAAAGTCCCTTTACCCTGAAATACTTCACTGTGTATTCCCTAAGAATAAGACCGCTGAAAGACATATTACCATGATCAAAATCAGGAACTTGAACATTGTTGCAATACTACAACTGATGTGCAAGCTGCAACCGATATGTGATAGCTGGGACAAGAAGAAAAGGGGACCTGATTTACTTTAGGTCAGAATTATATGACTAATTTTTAGTCATTCCTGCAGTCTTACTTCTTCCAGCATCCTAGAGCATCTAAAAGGTTGAATTTAATTGTATCGACATGGAAAAGACAGGACACTTTTGCCTGTTTAGATTCTAATTTCTTAAGTGACATTTCAGTCACGACAGTTAATGTTGCTTGTCAAATTGATTGGCTTGGGAGCCATCTCGGGGATGGGTGAAGGATGCTTCTGGGTGTGACTGGGTGGGTTACAGAGATATAGCCTTGGGGACAGTATCTGGCCCATGACCCTTCCTTGCTGGTGAGGTTCCCCTGCTTTGCTTCTTAGCAGACAAAGTGAGCAACTTTGATCTACCACAGCTTCCTGCCATGATATCCCTGCCTTGGAATCAATCTACTATGGACTGAATCATCTGATACTGTGATCGAAAAATTAAACTTCTTCTACTTTTAGCTGTGAGTTTCAGGTACTTTGCAACAGGAAAGCTGACCAATACAGAAAAACTAACGGCTATCAGCTTGTAAAAGTAGCGTGTGTTCATTAAAGAACATTTGAAAATGAGAAAAAGGAAAAATTACTCAGAGTATTTCTCTAGCCTTTTTCTTTACATATATACTTTGTGGTTAGTCATATATTTTTACATCAGTTGAGACAGTAGAATCATTCTCAGAGAGAGTACTCTCACATACCACTGACTCAGGGAGAGTTGCTAATATGTCACCGACTCATTGAGAGTACCTAATGTACTGTTAGCTAAGTGAGAGTACCTAACATACACTGACTCTGTGAGAATAACATACCATGCCTCAGATTGCACTCTCATCTTCCAGGGAAAACCTAGGTAAGAGGAGATGTCACACAAAATCTATTTACAAACTCCGGTGGCTTTTTACTGACTATAGTTTTTTTTTTTTTTTTTTCTCCCAATAGGCCAGTCTTTCAGAGTCTCTACTATGTTTGCGGAAGGTCTGCCATTTTCACCACTTGAAATGTGCCAGTGAACTATATTTGGAATGAGGTATTTTATTCTCTCACCCTGTGAAGCAGGAAGCAGGTCCTCTGGAGCACTGATTCTCCAGCAACTTTGAACACCTCCTAGTGGGGATTGACTAAAAGCACTTAGGATTTTAACTTTTTTTTTTGAGTAGTCACTGTTCAGGGTTTATTTGGTATTGTAGTTGGTGTGACATTTGTTTGGATTGTTCACAGATAGATCTTTCCTTTTTTACATTATATGGCAATGCACACTACTGATATATAATATGCAAAATAAAATACTGCACAAGACATGCAATATTAAATTTATAGGCTGGGCCCCAGGCTGTGAACAACTGGGAAAAAAATCAGACTAGGCTTGGGTGTGAAACTGTGTAACAGAGTAACCTATATTTGGTTGGAAGAGCAACTGGAGTCTGTGCAACATTGACCATGATGTCTCAGAGATGGTGGGGCTACTTTAACCAGCTTAGGATATACAAGCGAAGTACCATCTGGCATCAGGGTAGAAATGTGTGATTTTATAAGGCCTATGTCTCCCAGACTCTAGGGAAGGACAGAACTTCATTCTGTGGTGGCTAGCCAACAAACAAACTGGGCTGGTATTATTCACTCTGACCAACCCTTCGTAGTTTTCCATTTCTCTGACTCTGTGGAGCACTTTCCTCACTCCTGCTCCCTTAAAAAAAAAGGTCAAATCAGAGGTAGGAGGGGGCTCAGTGGTACAGTGCTTGCCTGGCCTATGTGAGGCCCTGGGTTCCATCCCCAGAACTGAAAAAATTCAAATCAGAATGGAACTCAGCTGTTTTCCATATGGTGAAGTTTTTTAAAAAATAACTTCACCATTTTTTTTCCAGTGTTAAGGCTTAAACCAGAACCTTACATGTGTCAGACAAGTGCTCTACCACTGGTTTACACTCCTATTACCTAATCCCTCGTTTCTAATTGTTGTGCAAAATGTTTTACAGAACATATTGTCCTGTTCAGAGAGCCCATAAGTCTCATCTATGGATGACACTGAGCTAGACAGGACTAAAATCTCAAGCCAACAGATGCTTAAATTCAGGTCTGGGAGACAAAAAGACCAACATCAAGATCAAGAGGTACTGACCATAAAATGACAATACAGGATGAAAAGAATAAAACTAGGAATGAAAACACTGCATGCAATAAGACCCATCAATACCCCCCAAAGACCTTAAAAACCTTTCTCACTAGCCACCTGGAGACAGATGTGAGCAAGTTTCCTATCTCCCTCTTAGTCAATCTGTAGTAAAGCTCTTTTTTCTGCAAAAACTACTGTGAAAGCATTGGTTTCTATGCCCATGAGGCAGCATGCCCTTGCCTGGTGTCACTTTGACTTTAGACTTTCCAACATGCAGAACTGTGAGAAATAATTTTCTATTGTTTACAAGCTATCAGTTTTCTGTTATAGCAGTCAGAATGGACTAAGACACACATCTACAATATAGAATACACCAGAAAACATGCTCTTTACTACTACTTGAACTTACAATTAAAATGTTCAGAAATTAACTTATAAACATGTACATAGGTTTTCAAAATTATTTTAGAAGTTTGAGAGTGCAGCACTTTGAGTACACTTCCTGTATCACACCCAGTGCCAGAAAGAACTACATTGGCTTCTCTAGTTGAGTAAGTGGCAGGTATTAGAGGAACTTGAAGCCAAGTGTCTTAGTTACTTTTCTGTCCTTGCTGAGGCAAAATATCTAGACACTCAAAGTTAAAGGGAGAAAGTTTTATTCAGCTCACAGTTTGCAGAGTTGGCTGAGTCCAAGGCAGAGTGGCACATGGCAGGGGGAGGATCAAAGAAGAGAACAGTTCATGTGCCCACAAGGTAGCAAAAGCATCAAGAGACCTTAACAGAACTTTCTGACCCTTTTATACCCTATCTAGGCTACTGAGATTAGGGTGATGCCAAGCCAATCAATGGACTGATTTTAGTGATCACATATCCTTAATCCCAGCATTGCACCATGAATCAATCACATCATCTAGATCCAGCCACTTCTGCAAAATCTCTACTTATGACTATATGAGGCTTTGGGGGGACAGACAAACACAAGTCATAACACCAAGGCTCTAGCTCAGAGTTTTCCTCCCTCACATTTCTGTCTGTGGATCTGTTATGGTTGAACCAAAGAATGGGTTGAGCTAAGACTTCTATCTAATGCCCCTACCTGTGGCCTTTCCACTTGGCTTGGGCTTCCTTCTATCTGTCACAGCCAGTATGTCCTCCTAGGGCTCCAATAGTAAGTATTTTTGCTCAGAGATCCACAGGATCACTTCTGACAAGGTGTAGTGGTTCAAACTATCTCAGCCAAACCATGTTCAGGAGGATGAACTACAAACCTCATCTCTTCCTGAAATGAGGTAAAATAATCTGTGGCCTTATTTCAAAATTGCCGCAGGGACAGCCTTTCCTCTCTACTATCCAGGTCAGTTATTGTGTGGCCAACTCTTAGCTTCAGCTTGTCCTGGAGTACCAGTCCTCCATACTGTCCACACTCTGAGTGGAAATGCTCCTAGCATTTATCTCACTGAAAGTCTCAAGATTCACATGTTCCCAACAAGCCGAGTCTCCTTCCCTAGATATGTACTACCTACCCCAATTTAAGCGAGGTCTCTTGAAGGTGATTTATCTTTCTAACAGAAGGCTTCTCCTTACCCCTCCATCTGGCATCAGTTTACTTCCCTAACCCCAACAAGTGCCTTCCACATCTCCTGGGAAATGAAGGGATGCCTGCAAAATACCCACCATCAGAGATTCCCAGAAGACTTCATGGCGACTTTTATCAAATTATAATTTTGAAGAAATTTAAAATATAATTGGATACAAATACAAAGTAAGTGCTGCACAAATACTTGACCGTTAATGGGGAAATAATCAAGATGCTAAAGTTTTTTCAGAGATATCCTAAGAAGCTATGTTATGAAGAAAGAAGAAGAATGAGATTGCTAGTTGTGAAACTGGTTAGTGTTCCAACAGGGAAATAAAAATAACATGTAAAGTTGTATTTTCTGTAGGACATAAATAATTTCCAAACAGTTTTTTCCTACCATGACAAAACTCTAAGTTAATGTGTAAGCCCATGGAGTCTAAGCCATAATAAAGAATATATATTATACCAAACTAAAGACACATTCTCCTAAGGTAGCAGCCTCTGTGAAGGTGACCTACAGACCACTGAAGGTGAGTTTCAGTTAGAAAAAGTCACAGTTATTTTGGTGATAATTTGAACATATCTTTTGCCCTTTTGTAGTGTTGACATTTAGACTAATGGTGGGCACAACTGCAGGAATGGGGGAACCAACATAGCGGCAGCGGTCACTCCCTGCTTCCTTACTCATTCGTGGGAGGATAGGTCAACTGTACATACCAGGGTCCTTTATGAGGATGTAAAAATTATTGACTTTATAAAACTTGACCTTTGTGTACACGTTTTTAATATTCTGTGAGATAAAAAATGCACTAAGAACTTCACTGCCAACAGAAGTGCCATGTTGTCTCCTCTGGAAGCACACAAGTGGATGAGCTACCAGCTCAGTGCTGTCTTTATTTGGAAAAACAACTGATGGCTGAGCTGCTTACTCAGGCTTCAGGATTTAGATGATTTTTTAAATGAATGCAATTAGTCTGTCATTTCAATGAAAACAAGTGACAGTAATTGTAGAGGGTGATAAAATTGGAATTTTCAAGAGAAAATTAGAATTTTGGAAAGATCGTATCTGCCACTGTGAGCTCAAAAGGTTCCCCATACTAAAGGATGTTCTGAATTGTTCAGTGGTGTCATTTATGAAGATAATTTCCTGGCAGGGTTATAATGACACTACAAATGGGTAAGCTACAATCTCTGTGAGTCCATATTGCCATGTTTGATGGCACAAAAATCACACATGGTGTAATAGCTTTCTGTTGGTGCTGTGACACATACCACAAACCTAGTGGCATACAACAACATGACTCTGCTGTCATATAGTTCCAAATTTCAAAGTCTGACACAGTCTAGTAGACTAAGATTAAAGTGCTAGATTGGGCTAAGCTCCTTTCTAGAGGTTTCCTGGGAGAATCTGCTTCCTGGTCTTTTCCAGCTCCCAGAGGCCAGCAACTGTCCCAGGTTCATGGACATTTTCTTCCATCTGCAAAGCCAGTAGTGATGGGCTGGACTTTTCCATATGACATCTCTTTGACTTTCTTAACAATCACATTTGGTGAGGTCCTTTTGCCATGTAAATAACATATTCATGGATTCTGGGGAGTAGGTTACAGCTATCTTTGGAACCATTTTTCTGACTAACCCATGTGGGAAAAAGATTCACTCAAAATTCAAGATAGAGCAATGGATTCTAATGTAAGAGAGTTATGGTTTCATATTCTACATTGAGGCTACAAGTTTAGAGTTATTATCTAGTATCTAAAGGTCTTTTAAAATACTCTTCCCTTTCCAATTACTTATCTGTGTGGGGTTGAATTTTCTATATAATCTTTAACCAAACAACACATTGCACTGATGGAATGCAAGAACAAATACAAGAATCCAACTTTCTTCTACTAAAACGATACTAAAGAGAATTGCAAAATTGTAAAGCATTGCTTCTCTGCATTGTTTTGATCTGGAAAACACTTATAAAAATATATTTTGCTCAGGGGCCATGCTAATCTTCTCTGTATCATTCCAATTTTAGTATATGTGCTGCCAAAGCAAGCACATAAAAATATATTTGGTAAAAGTTCAATGCTTTTATATGTTCTCAGTTTTAATTTAAAATAAGGTATCTTTCAATATATAGAAGTTTTATGGAGTCCTCAATAATTTTTAAGAGTATAAGGGATCCTAAGATCAAAAAGTTTTAGAATTTCTGTCACAGAGAATAAACTAATGCTTAGTAGATGATGTTCCAGGATGACAGTGGGAAAATATATTGTCATGGATAAGCCAGATGCTAACACAACAAAGAGCTGGTCACTCATCTTAGTTCTTTGGGTCTTTGAGAAAAGAATTCAAACAAGACACATATGTAGTCATAAAGAGTACAGGCAGAGGTTAATCAGAGTTATAGATTTGCAGAGTGACAGAGAGAATACACTTCCAAGGCAGTTGCACAGAATTGAGGCTTAGGCTACATTTACATGAGTTCAAAGAATACCATTTTCTTCCTCCAAGGACATTGTTCTTTTATCAAGAAAATGGGGTTGTTTTGACCAATGTCAGAGGAAAGAAGCTTCCTGTTTACTCTGTAGGTTGAATATGTCTGTTTAGCTTGTTTTGAGATTTTCTGCAATCTCTCACCCATGGTCTGGATTTTTTTTTTTTTGCAGGTCCTAAAACTTATCAGCATGCCAAAAAAGGTTATATCCACTTTGGCTTTGGTTTGAGAGCAGAGAGCATATGTTTAATGTACAGTTTACATGCTTGTAATCTTAGTACACTGAAAGTCTGAGGCAGGAGGATTGCCTTCCTTAGTGAATTTGTTACTGATGTACAGGAACACTATTAATTTTTGTATGCTAATTTTGTACTTTGCTACATTGCTGAATTTGGTTATTAATTCTAGGAGTCTTTTGGCCTAATTTTTTTGGGTCTTCTATGTAGAGGATCATCTTACCTGCAAAAATGATAATTTAGCTTCTTACTTTCCTATACATATGCCTGTTGGAAATAAGGCCCAGAAACAAATCATAGGTGCCAGAAAGAATGCTTCAGACACAGGACAAGAGGTTTCAACAAGGCAAAGCTTTTACTCCTGCAGGAGGATGCAAGTATGAGGTTGGCCCTTTTATTCCTAATGCAGGAGGAGCTGACCTTTTTTCCACTGGTTAGGTTGAAGGTTCATAGCCTATCCCAATTGGCTAGTGTTATGGTTTGTGTTTGGGTGGCCCCCAAAGCCTCATGCAGTCATGGGCAGGCTTCTAGAGTACATGATTGATCCATGGTCCAATGCTGGGATTATGGGTATGAGTACTACACCAGCCCCAGGGAGGGTAGTTTGCATACAATATAAGGGAGGGAAAGCAGCTTGCTCTCCCTGCCTGCTCCTCCCTTTTCTCTCTTGCTGCTGTTGCTGTTTTCTGCTGCCATGAATTGTCCTCTGCCATGTGCCACTCTGCCTGGGAGCCAGCTGAGTATGGACTGAAACTGCCATGAACTGTGAGCTAAATAAGCCTTTCCTTCCTTAATATTGAGTATTGGGTATTTTGTCCCAGCAACAAGAAAAAATTAACTAAGACAACTTGTTTAAGCAGCACAAAGGGAGAATCTGAGGAGTTACTGAGGAAAAGGAAGTGTGGGAGCTGAGAGAGTATGGGGAACAGAAAGTCTGTGGGTATGGAGCTATCTTTGGTCAGCAGCTATGTTTTCAGAATTTTAACTGAGCAGGCATTTTTCAAAATTCTAGTGTAAGAGGTTGGGGAGGGCAGCCTAGGGTATGCTAGAGTCTAGGATGAAGGCACTTCATTATATCCTTCGATAGAAAAGACAGGGCTGCAATGTCTCACATGCCTTTTAGTTCTTTTCCTTGCCTGATTGTTTTTGCTAGTGTTTTGAGTACTGTGTTGAACAGGTGTGGTGACAGTAGACGTCATTGTTTTCTTCCTGATTTTAGGGGGAAAACTTTCAATAAGTTTGTCATAAATGGCTTTTATGAGATTGAGTTAAGGTCCTCCTATACCTCTTTCCTTCAGTGTTTGATTGTGAATGGATGTTGAATTTTATCAAAGGCTTTTACTGAATCTACTGAGATGATTATATTATTTTTGTCTTTGCTTTTGTTTATGTGATGTATTACATTTCTTGTATCCTTACATCTCTAGGATGAATCCTGCTTGACCTTGATGTCTGATCTTTTTGATGATTTGTTGCATTGTGTTTGCCAGTATCTTGTTAAGGATTCTTGTACTCATATTCACTGAAGGAAATGATCTATAGTTCTTTTTCTTGCTTGGATCACTGTCCGGTTTTAGAATAAGAGTAATGCAATGCTAGCTTCCAGGAATGACTTTGGAAATAGTCTCAATTTCATTGATTTTTCCTCTGATCTCTACAATTTCCTTCTTTGCATTAACTATGAGTTTGACTATTCTTCATTTTCTAGGAACTTGAGGTGAATACTTATGTGAACTTGGGTTCACTCTGATTTTCTGATGTGGGGCCATTCACAGCTATAAATGTCCCTCTTAGGATTGCATTCATTGTTTCCCATAGGTTTTGGTATATTATACTGGCATTATTATTTAATTCTTGTTTTTTTCTTGATTTCTTCCATAACTCATTTATTATTCAAGAGTATATTTTAAAATTTCCATATGTTTGCATAATTTCTGTGGTGTCTTTTCTGATTAATTTTTAGTTTCATTGCTCTATGATCAGATAATATGCATGAGATAATTTGTTTTTTTGCAATTACTTAATCATGGCTTATTCACTAGTGTCATGTCTGGTGAGAGTAGGTCTTAATCTACCTGAGGTTCATAAACTTTATACCAGTAAAAAAATTAGAGTTATTTATTTATGCATGTATGTATTTATTTGAGACAGGGTCTCACTATGTAGTCTGTGCTGCTTTTGGACTCATATGTAGCCCTGGCTGGCCTCGAACTTGTGGCAATCTCCTGCCTCAGCCTCCCACATGCTGGGATTATAGGCATGCACCAATATGCCTAGCTGTGTGATATGTTTAGAAGGAGAAACAAAGTCACTTTATTCAAAAGAGGAGAGATATGAGGAGATAGACAACTACTTTGTTGGAGTAAGACAGGGAGCCTTGAGCTGATACTTCATGGTCTTGTTAGCCCCTATTTTATTTGGCAAGAAAGGGACTCTCCTCTTTGACAGTTGTTACAACTGAACTGGCTATTTTAGGCTACAAACCCCCTGATTCAGCCCTTGTCCCTTTTTATTGCCTCCATGCAGATTCTTGCATAAGCTCCTTTTGGTCTTCTTTGTTTTGTAAGGTGATATATCTGAGATATATGACAGAGCCTTACATTTGAAGCCAGTTAGCAATTAGTGAAGAGAAAATAAATGAATAAATAAATAAATAAATAAATAATAAAAAGATGCATGTACATTTTAGTCCATTAATATGGTGAGAGAATAATAAAAATATATATGTATTTATATATAGGTGGGTGAGTGTCCAGGTGTGAGTATGTATTTCATGTGCTGAGTTTTCTATAATACAGCCCCTTCCCCACTTTTTCTCTTTTGTATTTAACTGGAGATGGTGAGGCAAATTGGGGTCCTGGCACTGAAGCAAGCCAGGCTGCTGGTCAGTGCTCCCTGTTTCTCTTAATTGCTCTTTGTTGCAGGGGCTTAACTTCTGCTACTTGCCAGAATCCTCACTGAAGCCCTGACTTTCCCTGCCTGTCCCCAACTTTCCCTACAGGTTGTATGTGGTATATTTTGTAGAAAGTTCCATGTGTCATTGAAAAGAATATATATTCTGTTGTTGTTTGGTGAACACTCTAGAAATTTATTTGGTTCAAAGGCTTTGTTCACCTGTAATATTTCTTTGGGTTTTTTTTTTTTTTTTTGGTCTAGTTGATCTATTTGTGGCAGTGGGGTGCTGAGGTTCCCTACTATGCTTTTGTTTATCTGATCTTCTTTATCCAGTAGTATTTCTTTTATGAGGTTGAGTGTACCATTGTGTGTATATATGTTGATAATTGTTATGTCCTGTTGAACATTTTCCTTAACAATAGGTAGTGACCTTTGTCTCTTCTGATCAGTTTTAATTTGAAGTCATTTTGTCTGAATATAAAAAAAAACCTACATCTGTAGAGGGTAGTTGTATTGTATCAAATTTTGTTTTCTATCTTTTGATTTTTAGTCTGTGAATTTCTTTTTGCATTAAATGTGTTTCTTGTATAGGGCATAAAGTTGGACTTTGCTTCTTGATCCATTCTCCCAATCTGTGCCTACTATGCCTTTTGTCATTTTTAGCTTCATTTCTTCTTTCTGGGGTGTCTTTGACAAGTTTTTATAGTGCTGGTTTTGTTGTCATGAATTTCTTCAGGTGGTCTTTGATGGTGTTTTTCCCATACAAAATTCTGTCAAGCCATCATGGCAGTGATCCAGCATGGTGTGGGGGCTCAAAAAGACAATGTGTCTCACCTACCTGGCTTTCGCCTTTTTCCTCCCCACTTGACTACTACTTTCTGGGGGGTTTTTGTGCATGCACATCCACACTTTTCCAGTCAGTGCCTGTAATGTCACCTAAAGCACCCCCATGTACTCCAACCTAGACCAATATGTACTATGTTTTTTACTTTTTCCCTTCTCTATCAATTTTGAATTATAGTTTTGGAGGCTATTCTAGCCTGGCTTGGAAAGTGTTTTCTTGTAGAGCTTGTAACACATCACTCCAAGCTCTCCTAGGCTAAAGTTTTTGTTGAGAAGTCTGCTGCAATTCTAATGGGTTTACTTTTATAAGTAATTTGTTGCTTTTCTCTAATAGCTTTTAAAATTTTGTTCTTGTGTTGGACTTCAGGGATTTTTACGATGATGTGTTATGAAGAGGTTCTTTTCTGATGATGGCTAAGCACTTATTCATATGTTAAATTCTTTTCCTATATTTGGAAAGTTTTTGCTATTATTTTAGTGAACAGATCTTTTATGACTTTTGTGCTATGTTCTGATTTTTCACCAATTCCAATTAATCATAAATTAGTTTATGATTAATAAACGGATCAGTAATGGTACCTTAGCTGTAGTAAAAAATCAGCAACAAACAGAATCAAAGAGAAAGTAAATATTGATATACCCCATAAGCCAGTAATGTAATACACTTAACCATTGAAAAGTGATCAATAATTATAACATGAACACTAAAAATAAACCAAATATTGACTTACAGTAAATATCTACTAAATGGAAAAAATTTACTTCCACTAGCAGTATGAAAGTGTTCAACAGTAACAGGGTAGAATTAACTAGCTACCTAAATGCTCATGAAGCTCAACAGTTATACTAGTAGCCAGGCATGGTGGTGGATACCAATAATCCCAGCACTCAGGAAGCTGAGGCAGAAGGATCATTAAAGTTTGAGGGCAGCCTGGGCTACATAGCGAGTTCAAAGCTAACCTGAACTGCACAGCAAGACCCTGTCTTAAAAAAAGAAATAGTTATGCTAGTAAAGGTAGAGGGGATGAGGAACTGGAGAGTGAAAAAGTAAAATCTGGAAAATTATTCAGTGGAAGATAGGGAAAAGCAGAGAAAAATGAGATGAGGATCTTATTGAGGAGTAAAATGAAGTTATAATATTAGAAAATAGTGCCATAAAAAAACTAAGAAAAAAAGAAAAATAGCAAAATACAAGAAATGAAATGAAGACAGAAAAAAGAAAAAAAGAAAAGAGGAAAAGAAAAACAGAGAAAATGAAGAAAAATTCCCCCAAATGAAGGAGATATTAAAATATTTTTAAAAAGATTGAGTCAAAAAAATTCCTCTGTGTTTTTTTCTGAATGACTTCTTTCCAGGATCTGCAACCTTAGAATCCATCAATTTTCCCCATCTAGCTATGGGGTCTATGGGTTTGTAAGGTACTTTCCCTTCTCCAGAGGCCCCTCTGTTGTTTACCCTTGGCTGTGGTAATCATTTAAGCCAAGGCATGTCTTTACTTATGTGGGTAAATGGGAAAGCAATCAGTCCTCTGCTCTTTGCTGGATATAAGCTGTGGAAAAGGAGCTCAAACAGACTGTTGGACTTAATGTAAGCCCTTGCCAGGACTCATTTCCCACTATGGAAAGCAGGGGCTGTGTCCTTTCTGGGATTAACTTAACCTTCTCAGAGGGTCTATATCTAGGCTTCACACTCTCAGCAGCAGCCCAGTGATTATCTCTCTTTTTTTTTTTTTCCCAGTGATTATCTCTCACTCAGTCATACTGGTAAAACTGGAGGTAACACTGGAATACCTGAAGCTGCTACCTAGGTCCATTCTTTCCCTCTGGGTCTGCTGCCCCCCTCTCCCCCAGTTTACCTTCTCTCTCTGGTGGTTGGCCTCATCTAAGATCAGGTTGGTTGGTTAATCCATGCCTCTGCTGCCTGGACAAGGGGAAACCAAACACAGAGCTGGCTTGAAATTGACAGGTGGTCACAGCCAGGATGTGAATTCACAGGTGCAGAGTTAATCAAGGGCCAGCAGCCTGGCTTCATCTGGTCTGCAGTAAGCAGGGTGTGTGTGTGTGTGTGTGTGTGTGTGTGTGTGTGTGTGTGTGTGTGTGTTTAGGCACCATTTTTTAATGTTTTCTAGAACTACTGTGTCATGGGCAAAGAACAATTGTTAAAAGACTTATGGCTCTGGTCTACATCCTTGGTTCACTGTCTTAGTTACTTCCCCATTGCTGGAATAAAATGTCCAATATGCACAAGTTAAATGAGGAAAGGTTTATTTTGGCTGGCAGTCTGATGAGGTTCTAGTATGTAGTCAGCTGGTTCCATAGCAGGCTGGCATAGCAGAGGGTTAGGCCAAAGGAAAAACAGTTCACGGTATGGCAGGCAGGAAGCAAAAGGAGATCAAGGGAGGAGGAGGGCTATATACCCTTCCAGGCCACCAGAGTGACCTCAGGCTTCACCTCCCAACATTATACCCACTGTAAATCCATCAGTGGAGTACTCTAGTGAAAGTCACACATCTGTGATCCAGTCACCTCCCAAAAGTCCCACCTATGAACATGATGCTTTGGCTATATTCATAGCACCCACCCATTGGTCAGTTGTGTCTCCTTCAACACATCCTGAGAGTTTGACAAGGCTTCATTTTCCTGCCTTGGGAAATGGGCATAAATAGCTGCTTTGTGCAGACACAAGATTGTCAGAAAACTAAGAAAAACAATGAAAGTAAAATGTGTTCTCACCTAGAAATTGTTATATAAGTTGATTTCTTAAAACAGATCAAGGAGGGCATATGTGGAAATTGCTTTTGGCTGAGTGCACAGAGAAAGACTAGAACAATAAATTGTTGAGTACACTGCCTATGCCAGTCACAGCATAATAGTGGTATATGAGAATGAGGTGACAGTTCTGTCCTGGGGAATTTGCTAAATCAGTATTTGAGAGTACAATTTCAATGGTTTTAGGCTTCCAGAAAAATTCAGAGTATGGCTGAGGATCTGCCTGGGGGTCACTATGGGGTTGGGTTTCAAGAAGAGGAAAAGTGAGTTGTCATCTTGGCAAACAGACAGGCTGAGAAGCAGCAGGAGCAGCATCCCCTGCAGAGACCTGAGTGAGATTAATGCTATAGGAGGGACAGTGAGGGGTTGATAGGAGGCAGGGTTTCTGTGCTCCCAGACCAGTGCATGTTGACCAGAGCTTGGCATATGTCCAGACCATGGTCATGCACTTGCCCAGTGTAACATAGTCTCATTCTCCTCCCCAGAACCCACTTTTACATTATTTTCTGTCTTCCTCATGTTTGATGTCTTAGCGGACATGTATCAAGGTTATTGTTAATGATGCACCAAGAGACTCAGCCTAAGCAGGCTTCTTAAGACACTAATGAAAGCAAATTATGATGGGTCTTGTTTTACTTTAAAGCAGTGAAGACAAGTTGTGAGTTGTCACTTCAACTGGTCCAGGTAGACTGTTTTGTAGTTTAACCTGCTTCCTGAACCACAGTCCGCCCTAAGGAAAAGGGAAAATTACTTTTAACCACTAGCTATATTTTGAAGGAGAGAGGTAGCACTTAGACAAAATACAATCTTCTTTTCATCCGTGGCCAAATGCTTGTAAGAGATGAAAGGGAAATGGAAAGATATGTAAAACAATTTTTTTAAAGCGTTTCATCTAAATTTGATTTGTAGGGGCTGGGGATATAGCTCAGTGGAATAAGCGCTTGTCTAGCAAGCGCAGGGTCCTGAGTTTGATCCCCAGTACCGCAAAAAAAAAAATAAAATAAAAAAAAATTTGATTTTAAATATCACTCTGAGTTCATGATATATTTTCTTTAAAACAAACAAAACCAGCCAAATGAACAGAACTTATTTCCTAGCTCTGTCTAGTGAACAAGGTTAGAAACAATCACAGAAGTAGTCAATAAACATTCTTCAGAGCATTGTCTCTAGATACAAAATTACACCAGAAAGAACCAGAGTTCCTGCTCACAAAACAAGGTAGCTGTAGCAAAATGTATACTTAGCGATATGGACATTGAGGCTAAAAGTATTATGGCATGAAAAGGGTATTTTCAATTGACAAAAGGTAAAAGCTAAAAAGAAAAACTAAAGCTATAATTTCAAACAACTCATAAGCAAAATGCACAGAAATGCAAGACCAGGATGGATTTTTTGCCATGGTGCTATGTATTTCTTGTTGCATTAGGTGAGAGTGTAACTAACATTAGTCAGTGGCTTCTGATTAACCAAAGGTGTGGTTAATATAGAACAGGAAGAATAATCAAAGGATTCTTACAAGAGGACTTCAAGATGGCGACCGGGTAGGCAGCAGAGAGAAAACCTCCCGGAGGAATGCCACTCAGACAAAGGAATATAGGAATATAGCAACATGTGAAGGACAGAAAGGAAAGAAGTGGGTATCCTGAACTCAGGAAGGATCTGAAATGGGAACTAAAGCCCTCGGAAAGACTAAGCAAAACCTCTTCTGGAGGAAAGGATCAGAGATACCCCTGGCGCAGTTGGGGAGAGAGGAGAAGGAGGAAGTCACCGCTCCAAGCACACCCATGGCCCATGCCCTCGTTCCGGCATTCACAGCTTCAGCTTCAGAGACCCACGCTCACGGGAGCCTCCCGACTTGGCCAGGGAAGAGCGGAGTTCTGAGAGCTGGTCCAGGGCTGAAGAGGGGAAGGCGCAGCCAGGAAAAGAGGCAATGGCGGCCGGGAGCAGTTGTCAAACCCAGTGTGAGCATGACAAGTTACAATAGCCTCTGGGGGCAGAGTCCCCACCCTGCGGCAACCTTCCTAATCAGCGCCTGGAGAGAATCAATGCAACAGCCCACCACGCCCGGCTCTGCACCTGCCTCAAGGTGGTGGGCCCCTGCCTCTCCACTTGGTGAGCGGCGACCGACGGAGAGCAGCGGGGAACCTCAGCAGTGAGCTGCGGCGGCTCCCAGGGATCTGACTGAGGAGCGAATGGGGGCTCCAGCACCGCAATGGGAGGGAGATGCAGATGGAGGTGGATCGCATGGCTCCACGCCCTTCTCACTCCAACATCAGGCAGGAAGTATGAGCTGGGTTGCTGGGACTCAGCTCCCACCCTGAACTCTCTGTGGGACCACCTTGAGTCTTGGTGGCTTGAGCAAGTACCACCTGTTCTTAGCAACAATGGGACGAATCCACGGTCTTCAGGACTCACCCCAAACTATTAATGTGAGCACCAAGAGGGTCTCCTTATAGCTTGTACATATGAACCTTGCAGGAACCCATAGCAACAAATTAGATGAAAAGCAGCAGACCAGGAGTCTGAAAAACAACAACATACTCTATACAGAAGACCCGAGAAAATCCTCCAACTCTATTCTAGAACTAATCTTTAAACTCAGTTCATACCCCGAACTAACACAGTGAGAACGGGCTGGGGAGATTTCAAGCCCTCATACCAAGCATCGTAAGTTCGTCCAATGCCCAGCTGCAAGGGGTGGGGAACAGTAATACTGGAGATCAGGAGGAGGGAGGAGGAGAAGAAAGGGCCTCTGGCATCAAGGCAATGAGACAGAGCCGAACGGGTCACTGAGGGCACCCCAACGGGGGCGCATGCCCCATGGCTGCTCTGCTGAGGGCCCTGCGGCTGCTCTGCTGTGGGCCCCACAGCTGCTCCACTGAGGGCCCCGCAGCTGCTCTGCTCTGGGCTCCGCTGAGAGCACCCCATGGACTGGACCCACCCCCACCCATAGCACGGCAATGGGGTGGAGCGGGGCGGTCTGCTGTGAGCATGGGTGCTTTTCTACCTCTGACCATGGCCATTTGTATGCACCCATGTATGCTATAGTATGGTCTGAGGCAGCTATATCTCTTCACAAGGCGAGAGTCCAGGGGTATAGACAAACCCAGGAATACAGTTATCACAGGGAAGAGGACTGAGTGGTAGGGCAATGGAGATGAGGGAGGAGAAAATTGAATGATCAAATGGGCCATCATCTGTGTAACTGAGTAACAAATGTGAAGGTAAAACTATGTAGGACAGTATCCAGAGCTAATTCCCTTCTATGTTCTTTATAATTTTGTATTTCCTCAATCATCTTTGTATTAACAGAAGTGAAGATAACTTTATATTATACAGCATCCAGTGCTAATTCCCTACTATCTTCTCTATAATTTGGTATTTCCTTTAATGTTGATGTGTTAACTAATATGAAGATAACATTATGTAATACAACATCCAGTGCTAATTCCCTACTATATTCTGTATAATTTTGTATTTTTGGTATTGTTTATGGCTTATTCTGGTTCATACGTCTCCATTCTTTTGTCTTTAAAATAATAAATGAATAAATAAATAAATAAAAATGTAAAAAAAAAAGGATTCTTACTGTTTTCAAGTGCCCAGAATACTGAATTGGTTTCTGTATGTTCTTACAAGGTGGCCAGTGAGGATTTTCTTTTTTGAATTACTATGTATTCATGCATTTCAGCATATTTGCTATCTTTCAAACCCATTATAGTTATTATTATTTTTGATGCTCAAAAATCATCCCATTTTTAGCCAGGAGTAGTGGTGTGTGCCTGCAATCCCAGCACTCTGGAGGGCTGATAAAGGAGGATTGAAACTTTGAAAATTTTAGCAATTTAGTGGCTGACTGAGACCCTCCCTGAAAAAATAAACAAACAAATAACTAATAAATAAACAAACAAAAAAATCTATTTTTCCACTAGGAGCACCTTAAAGTAAGCTCCCATGAGATCCTAGCAATGTTTAGTTGTTCCTAACTCTCTCCTGTGACCCTAGATACAAAATTGCACATGTGTGGTCTGTTTCCACCTCCACACTTTAGATTCTGCTTCCTGCTAGTGAACATGTATGTTCAGAGACCATATTTCTTGTCCTAAGGGGTGCTTATTGTCCCTGAGTTGGACACTGCTACTAGACCTTTTTAGTGAATGGAACTGAGTGACAAGGTGTTTTTTTTGTTCTTCTTTTTATTTCAAAAGATGCATTATGAATTCATAATGAGATTTACAATTTAAAGTTAGCATGATAAAAATTTTAAATAAGTTTTAATTTATGTCTTAGGTTATCTAATTTTTATTTTCATATTTTTCATACTTAAAACATCCTTAGTGCCATTAAAATACTGATTTGCTTTGTTTATTCAGATTAATAATAAAAATGCTATGTAATTACTAAGAAAAAGGGAACTAGTAACAGTTTAGGATTTTTTTTTGAAAAAATGATGTGGCACGTTTGGAAAATACAAAGTACATTTTAGTATATCCGTCCACTTGAAATGTTTTGGGACAGGAGAAGAAGGGAAATGCTTACAGTAGTATTCCATTGTACAATCATCTGGGAATTTTTGTTTTTGTTTTTGTCTTTGCCTAACTATATATCCCACGGAGAAAGAGTCAAAGCACAGTGTTTTTAAAGAGTTACTGGTAATAATCCTCTCAGATTAAGCAATTTATTTAACACCTGAGCCCGTACATTTCTCCTACTTTATTTTTAGGGATTGCAATTTTAAGAATTAAATTTCGTTTAATAATTTTGTAAAACATTTACCCTGTTCCAAAGCCAAATGTGTAAAACAATTATACTCAAAGAAATCTGGCCTCCTTCCTTTGTCTACAGTTACCAAGGCTGTGTAATAAGTGACCCTCAAAGTTTAGTGGAATGCGTAACTATTTATTATATTCACAAATTTTGTGAGTCATACTTTAGACAATTTACAACAGGAATATGGACTGTTTTTTGTTGTCTGGGGCCTCAGCATGTCTCAGTCTGTCTTCTGTTGCTGAGAAGACAGTACTACAGGTTGGGTAATGTACAAAGAATAGAGATTTGTTTAACTCACTGTTTTGGAGGCTGAAAGTCCAAACAGTGTGATGCTATCTCTGGTGATCCTCATCTTGCCGGTAGAGTCCCATGGTGGTACAGAGTGTCATTCATCCCTATGTTCTCTCTCTCTCTCTCTCTCTCTCTCTCTCTCTCTCTCTCTCTCTCTCTCTCTGTCTCTCTCTCCTCTTTTTTCTAAAGCTACCGGTGTCCAATAATGAGGGCTCCACTGATGACCATCCTAGTTACCTCCCAAAGGCCTCACCTCTAAACTTCATGGCCCAAATCAATTCCCATGCTCTTGGTACCTTGTCATGGGGATTAGACTTTGACTTCAGTTCCAGAAGGGACAAACCATATTGAAACCACAGCTCAGCTGAAAGCACTGAAGGCCCTCAAGCAGCTTTTGCTGACTCAGTTCCTCTCCAGTAGCTTTATCCTGTAACCCCTTCTACAGATCCATGTGCTCCTGCTTGTGTGGCCTGTTGGTGGGTTTTCTAGTGTGAGCATCCTAACATAGAATCCCACAGAGCCTATGCAACCTTCCCAAACTACATGACATCCCTGTGCTATGATCTCAATTCAGACAGCCAAAAACTTCATCCCAGTTCATGGCAGGATGGGGAAGAGCCTGTGGGGCTGGAAAAAATGATGAGGCACATTTGGAAAATACAAAGTACATTTTAGTATATCCTTCCGCTTGAAATGTTTCAGGACAGGAGAAGAAGGGAGAAGCTTACAGTAGCATTCCATTGTACAGTAATTTGGGAAGAAAAACAGGAAAGATGGTGAGTTGTGGGCACAAGGGCCGGGCTCTAAAAGAGGATGCAGTGTAAGAGCAAGCAAAGACTGTGGTACACTGCCAGTAGGTGGTGCTACATGTTTCCATCTTGTGGCGGAAGAAGAGGAGGAGGAGGAGGAGGAAGTGTATTCTTATTTGAATGTTTTCCCTCTTTCTCTTCCTTCCTTCCTTCCTTCCTTCCTTCCTTCCTTCCTTCCTTCCCTCCCTCCCTCCCTCCCTCCCTCCCTCCTTCCTTCCTTCCTTCCTTCCTTCCTTCCTTCCTTCCTTCGTTTTTGTAAGTTGACTTATAGAGAAAGCAGTTATAGTTGTAGGCTTTTACTGAAAGTGAACACAGCTTTCTTTTACAATGCAGCCTCCTGTGAGGAGCATCACGCGTGTTCTGCGTGCCATCACACTCAGAGGAAACGCCACAAGGGGCGTGTGCGGGGGTGGGGGTGGGGGTGGGAGGGGTTGGGGGGGGTCGATGGTGGTGGTGGTGCAGTATGCCCGTCTCTACCCACACTCTCAAGCACATCCTGAAGCCTGTTTCCCGATGTGGAGAAAAAAGCCCAGAGGGGAATCATCTAAGACTGTGCATGTCAGGTAATAACAGCTTGAGGATCATTTGATGGCTGACTTTAAAACAAGTGCTCTTCCAAGTTATGTTTGGGGATTAGTTACTTATATACTTAAAACTATTAATCCAGAAACATTTATAGACCACACATATTAATAGTTAACATAATATTAAGCTATTATTTGTATGGCAGGAATGATTATTTAAAGGAAAACAGCTCATTTATGTGGCAGAACCTTAGGAGTTTATAGTAGTTTGGTCATTTTTCTTAAGATAGATTTAAAAAACATAAAAAAAATCTTTCCCAATGCCCATGTGATAGGAGTGTGGAGGAGTGTGTGGGGGTGTCTGCACACGTGTGCACGTGGATGAGTAAGCTCATGGATTTTTCTTTTCCTTTTTCAAAGTAAATACCCATCTACAGTAAGAGTCAGAAATATTACAGAGAATATATATTTTAGGGAGAAATTTTGGTGATGGCTTCTTGGCCCTAAGGCACAAAACTTGACATCAAAGGATAATGATAATGTATTGTTTTATTTTATTTTTCAGAATATCATGCTCTTTGATTTAGTTTTTCCTTATTTGTTCTGAAAAGTTCCTTTCTTGTGGTTCCAGTTACTCAAATGACATCCTCAAGAAAATAACTATACTATGAGAAACACTTCACTGTTCTTTTCCATTTCTTTTCTGTTTTTTTCCATATTGTCATAGTCACAGCTTAGAATGAAACCATTCCACCCAATCTGGATTATGACAGCCAGGCTGACAGGGCAAGGCCAGAACTACTGATATGAGAAGAAGAGAAAGGACGGGGACAAAACAACCACAAATAGGCTTTTCTCTATATCTAAATAATTTTGCCTAAAAGGAGTTTTTATGGTGAGATCACCTAAAAGTGGGACAAAGCGATTAAAAAATGTGAAAATCCTAAATTGATACAATAAAGAGGGGTCCACGTGTCTCTTCTTATCCTCCTGACATTCAGGTCTAAAATCAGACTCAGGACAGAGCCCTCCAGGAAGCCCTGTTTTCCTTCCCTCCTCGGGAAGGTTCCCAGCCTCTATCCTAATAGATGAAAGCCATGTGGCTGGCTCCCAGAACCCACTGCTGACATTCTTTTAATCACTGTGCACAGTGAGAGAATTGATTGCCTGTTCGACAAATGAGGAAACTGAGCTTTAGAGAGAGGCACGTTGACTTGCATAGGTCATGCAGCTCATCAGTGGAAGAATCTGAGCAAAAGTCAGACCTGGTCTTAAGTGGAGCGGGTCCAGGCTTGTGAAGAGCTGAACTTCACGGGAAGCCTACATCCTATTCTGGGTCCCCATGCTGGTCCTCAGAAGAGGACCCTTATCCCTTGTCTTGCTCCCCTTGAACCTAAGCATGGCCCAGGGAAAGTGTTCTGTCTGTACCCCTCAGCACTCCCTTGAACCCAGTTCATAAGCTCTCCTTGGCTTGGCTGGCCATTATTCCTCCAGCTCCCAGGGGTACACGTACCAAGGACTGGGGATTTAAAAGTTTGCACTCCAAGGTTTGATGCGTTCATTGTTCTGCCGTGGAGTGTTGCTGCTTTTTAGCTGCCATCTGACAGACTCCTAACAACACATACTGTCCTCACACATGACACTCTTGTCAGGTTTGTGCCACTCCGGTGCTTCTGGTCACTCTAATCAGCTTCACTGTCCTTCTTGGGAAAGCATAGGGCTGCTTGGACAGGGGGTGCCCCCTGGAAATGTCTTCCTCTGTAATATACAGTAGTTTATATCTACTTCCTATTCTTCAATTTCTCACCTGATTTCTTACCAGTTCCTCTCTCTACCTCCTCAGTTGTAGTAAACTTCCTATCTGTTGCTGTTGGTCCCTCCATAGCAACTCCAAGGGTACATTTCCTACTCCTCTGATATCGGATGTCACCTTTTCAGTTTTGGCCAAAAAGAGCTCACTGAAAGACCAAACATCAGAACTGATGTGTTTAGAGCCGCAGTGTGCTTCTGCTATTGTTCCACCATTGGATGGGGCTATTCTTAGGCCTGTGTTCTTGGGGAAAAAGACCAGGGCCACAGCTGCACCGAGCCATGAGCAGCAAGGAATATGAGCACAGCATAAGTTTCTGTGCTGCAGTCAGTCACTGAGATTCAGAGTTATTGCAGCACTGCAGCACTGTCTGGCAAACACTGACATGGGAACCAGAACCCAGGAGTTAGGACCAAGAGAAGGTGGTGTCCTGAAAACATCTCCATCTCTGGGGTCCACACATTGGTTGGGAGACATCTGTTCATCCAAATGGCTAAGGCAGCTTGTTCCCTGTGCCACCCCAAAGACATGCTTCAATCCTTGCTAACTCAATCTCTTAAGCCTCATAATTAGTACCTCTTACAATGTTTTGTGGGGGCCAATTAAATCACCACCCAGTTCCTGCCCACCTCCCTGATGCCTTTGTTCCTATGAAAGCTGGCCAGCCTCCAGGGCCTTTGTCCAGCTTCTGCCCCAGCTGTCTCTTTCTCTTCCTCTCTTCCTTGTTACAGAAACATTTACCAAACATGCACTCTGTGTAGGGCTCTGTTTAGGATCTTGTGTGGACAGTATGGATGGACATCCATGGTTCACATCTTGGTTTTGAAGGTAGAAATCGTATACATTCAGAGGCTCCTTTTAAAAAACAGAAATTGAAAATTATGCATACAAAATGAGGTATAGGGACTTAAAAGGGCCTTTGTAAGTGAGAGAAATTATAAGTAATTTGCTTCACACACAGTCAGTGCACTTGTGGAGGGGAGGAGTAATATGTGAAAAGATGGCAGGAAACTCTCAGATGATGGTGTATTAGTCACTTTTCCACTGCTGGGGCAAAACACTCAGCAGCTAACATTTAAAGGGGAGGCTTATTTTGGTTCATGGATTTCAGAGTATTCAGTCCATGGTTGCTTGGCTCCAAGGCAGAAATGACCTGGTGGAAGATGGTGGAGGAAAGCTACTCACCTTACGGAAACCAGGAAGCAGAGAAAGGAGGAGCTGGAGCAGGGATATACCCGCCAAAGCCACTTCTCTTAGTGATACACCACTTACTACCATGCCCCACCTTAGAACAGTACTATTACCTATGAATTCACTGATGAACACAGCATTCTCACGGTCCAGTCACCCTTGAAAAGCCCCAAGTCTGAACACATGAAAATCTGGGGGCACACTCTAGATCTAAATTCTAACAGATAAAGAGCTGTAATGCCAATAAACAAGCCTTTGAACAGGAAGTAACTGGGGGGGCTCCTTCAGAATGGGGCTGACAATGTTGAATTTTACCTAAGCCCTGTGTCAATTTTTCATTGCTTGATATAAACAGCTTAAAGGAGGAGAGATTTATTTTGGGTCATAATTACAGAGGTTTAAGTCCACGGTCGTCTGGCTTAAGGGAGAAACTTCATGGTAGAAGGGCATCACAGCAGAGTGCAGCTGCTCAAGTCACAGCATATGAGAAACAGAACACAGGGGAAGAGTGCCAGAGTGCCAGTGACCGGAGAGAACCCTCAACGATATCCTCAGGACTCAGCAAGACACACCCAGAGTGTGCTTTACTAATCTTGTAGGCATTTATCAAGATAATAAAGCTGGCAGCTGAGATGAGCCATCATACCTTGTGACCCTCTGGGCCTGGAAGCATGACTTTTTGGTGAAGTGCTTGTCCAGCACACACAAGTCCCTGGGACCCATGCCCAGCACTGCAAAAACATAACAAACAACAACAACAAAAAATACAGAGTACTGTTTGCAAAGTAATTAAACAAACAAAAGACAACTTTTTAAAAAAATCCCCTCACTTTGGGCTGTGGGAAATGACTGGGTTTGAGGGATGCTCCTTCCCTGCATGATCTAGATGAGCATCAAGGAGGCCCTTATCTATATAGGACAAGCCAGACACTGACCCTCCATTCTTTGTCTCATCAGGGACAGGATGAGCTCATGGTTTTCAGTGGTATGTTCATGGTGCACAGTGATGGATAGGCCTCAGGTCAGCTTCCCTGATTTGCTGTCTGATAAATCCACTCCCCAGTTCAGCTCTTTCTGGCCTCCCCTACTCCTTCCTATACGGAGGCCCCTTTGTGTCAAGTCCTTGAGACTTGCAGGCCTTGTCCCCTCTCCCTGTGGCAGTCCCATCCTCATCTCTTTCACCAGCCCTTTCTAATAACTCTGCTCCTACGGCTTAGTTTCTGTCCGGTAGAGGTCAAAATACTTGAGATATTTGAATAGAACTGCCGCTTAGGGGAGAAATAGGGTTCTGTGAAGCAGTTTTGCATTTTAAAATGGATATTTTTAGCCTAAGAGAAAAAGAGAAGGAAGAGCTCCCTGTGGGGATGAGTCCTTAATACTAGAGAAAGGAGTTAAAGAAAGGAGTTAACCTAGAGAAAATGGGAGTTGGGTCAGGGTGGAGCAGAAGAGGCCAGGGCAGCGCATGCCATGTCCTCTGCACAGATGGCACTCGCTTAGCATCTACTGGACGCTATCCGCAGTGCCTGGCAGTGGGACACTATGTGCAAAACTGACATGGGCCTCACTGTGCAGTCTGCAGGGAAAGACAGACATTAAAGCAATAATCGTGTAACTATTTTGAACAGTGTGTTATTTGGGCAACGTCCAGGCCTCCAGGAGAGCATGTTATAGGCCTACCTTATTCACACAGAGGTCCTCAAGGATGTCAGTTTTACTTAAAAAATGCACCTGTAACTGTCCACCAACCTGGTGTGGGAGAGCAGCGGTCCGGGCTGCAGCCCAGTGCTTCAGCAAATAGGGTGACCCATGGGTGGGAGGGCACAGAAGAGAGGGTTGAGGAGGAAGCCTGGCCCCTGTGGACCCTTCTCCACATTGCAGGGGCGTGAGCACACTCTCACACAGGCGCACTCACACCCCAGTCCCTGCTGGGTCCCCAGGGGCTCTCTGCCTATAGTACAGTCTTGTTCTGGGGACAGGAGGATTAGGTGCAGAGCCATGGGAGGGTCCCAGCGAATCTAAGTCTGCAGGGCGTGAACCGGCCAGGCCCCGTGCAGTCTGGGGGTAGGAGCCGAGAGAGCTGCGGTGCTCAGGCTGAGGGGTACACCGAACGTTGTTTGCGAGGCCGCAGATCTCTAGTGTCCATGGGTGAGGCCTCAGGACAGTTTGAGCAATGGGTGGGTAACGAGACGCTGCAGCAGCGGGCCCGGGGCCGCAGGTTTACGGGGGAGGGTGGTGCTCCAGGTGGCCTCGGGCTTCACGCCTGGCTCTCTCTGAGTCTCGATGGGGGTGGGGACAGACATTTCGACGCTACTTTGGCCGCAGCCTAGTTTCTCCAGTATGCGCCTAGGGGCGAGGCTACCTAGGGCAAGGGGGCGTGTCCTCCCGGCAGGCCTGGGGGCGTGCCTATCCCGGAGGCCGGGGGCGAAGCTGCGGGGCTTGTCTATGCCGGAGGCCGGGGGCGTGGCAGAGCCCCTCTGGATAGGGCGGAGCGTCCTGAGTCTGTCTGGGGGCGTGTCCGTTAGGCCGTCCAGGCGTGGCGTCCTGGGGCGTGTCGGCCGTCAGAGGACTTGGGAGGAAGCGCTAGGTGTCCCTGGGTAGTGGCTAGCCGGCGGCTGGGGCAGAGGGTCGGACGCTGTGCGAGAGGCTCATGGCGGCCCGGGCCGTGCGCGGCGCGCTCCTGGTCTGGGCCTTGGCGCTGTGCTGCCTGAGCGGTGCGGGTCGGCCCTGGAGGTGAGCGGGCGGGAGAGAAAGCGGCCCGGTGCGTGCGGGACTTGAGGGAGGCCCCTGAGGACGCCGGCCTCCTCTTCCCCGCGCCCCGGGGACCCAGCGCGCGACCCCTGCCCCACCCCAGGGGCGCTGAGCTTCAGGAGAAGAGGGCTTGCGGGGTGTCGTGGGTGATTCCGATGTTAACTACGGGAGAGAACATTTGAACACCAAGGTTTTTAACCTTTTTCTTTTCTGATTGTGTAATGACCAAATTAATAGAAGCGTTTCATACTTACACAGTAGGTGTGGAAAAGGTGGGTTTTACTTTTTAATTAAGCACTGTTGCTGTTTTACTGTATATATGGTATTTCGGTTGTTTCCAGAAAGCGTATTTTCTGAACAATAGCTGTATTGTGTTATCTTTGTGTTTGCCCAAGGTCAGAGCCTGAGAGGCGGTATTGGGCGCTGGGTAAGCACGAGCCCTAAGTTCTCTCTTGGTGTGTGGACTGGGCTCCCACAGAGTTGGTGCGGGGAGAGGGCAGTTGAGTGCCCAGAATATTTGAAGCAGTGCCTGGGTGCCTGGCAGAGTGTGATGAACGTTAGCTGAAGGCCTTCGGCTGCAGTCTGTCTTCCCAGCCCCTTGGAATGCGTGCAGCTCCTAGGGCTGTCATAGTTTGGGAGAGTACTCAGTGAGTGCTGACTTTTTCCATTTATAGAGTACTTCCTGCTTTGAACTCTCTGTATGTTTCACTTTGTAAATGCATATACCTTGTATTAGTCCATTTTTTGTTAGCATAATAAAATACCTGAGGCAGAGTATTTTAAAAGACAAGCGCTTTATCTCACACTTTTGGGGCATCAAGGGCATAGCCTTGGCATTGGCTCAGTCTTAGTGAAGACCTCCTAGGGAGCTTGCTGGAGAGAGATCACAAGATTCTACCACCAGACAGGAAGGAAGCCAGAGAGACGTGTGGGACCAGCTCTGACTTTTATAACAACTCTTCTTGGGAGAACTAACCAGCATCCTAGGGGAAGTACCTTAATTTTTGCAAGGGCAATCCTCAGTTGACCAGGAGGACTCCCACGAGAATCCACTTCTTAAAGATTCCAGTTATGGCCACCCTGGGGGTGAAGCTGTCACTGGGCTGGGTCTGGGTCTGAGGGTCCCGAGGCTGAAATAAGGAACTCAATGCACCTTTTGAAATAAGTTTGTAGGTTCGCTAACTCCTGTCCTGGACAAAGAATTTTCAGGTCAGTAAAAAATGCGTAAGAAGGATGTACTAGAGGTAGATACAAGAGGGACAGAGTGGAGTGAGGCTGCTCCGAGAAATAAGGCACAGTACAGTTGGGGACTGGGGTTCTTTTCTGTGTTTGGACGATGAGAGTTTGGAATTCTATAAAATAAGCTACAGTCTTAGTCTTGTCTAGTGGGTAGAAGAGGAAGGCCCTTCCATAATGAGATAATGCCCCTTTCATATGGGAAATTCTAAAAAGATAGTCTATTCATAGGGGAAAGAGGACCCTTTAGGTAAAAAGGGAAAGGACAAATGCAGTTGTAGGTGAAAGGTTGTCTCCCAGGTTTACTGTGTTTTGGGAGAAGAAGAGAGAAGGAAAAAAATAAATTGGGCTTGTGTTCTGAAGGTGCAATTTTTTCTTCAAAGTACTATACCATTTTTAAAATCTTAATTTTCTTATCTCTTTTCACCTAGTTTTTAATTTTTTGTATTGTACCTCAAATCCTCCCACATGTGAACCTTTAAAAAGGGACAAACCTCATCCAAACCATATAAGGCCTCCTGCCTGCAGTCCTGGTTGTGGATAAACTACAACTCCACAGTCCCTTTGATTTTGGAGAAATGTAACTCTCAACCTGGTAGATGTCAGATGTGTTCGTGTCCCTGAAATCAAAGAATGAATTCCAAAGGACAACTGAGCTTAAGAGTAGAAAAGGTTTACTGAGAGATGATAGCTCCAAGAAACAGGAGGGGTACTGAGTGGGTTGCCACTGAGGCTGTTTGTCAGGGGCAATTTATACAGCAAAGTCACTGTGGGTACAGCATGGGTCAAACTATAATCAACCTATAGCCTTACAAGTGTGGCTGATGAGCTAATACTGATCCAGTAGGATCTTGCTTTTCTTTTTTTTTTTCGGTACCAGGGATCGAACTCAGGATCTTGCATTTGCCAGGCAAGCGCTTATGCCACTGAGCTATACCCCCAGCCCCCGACGATCCAGTAGGGAAGAGGGTCACATAGCAAGAGTACATGAGAAGAACAATGGCTTTTTTGAGGAAGAGTTGGGTCTGGATGCTGTGGTCACCCATCTGGACCACTCAAGCCAGTCTGGACTTCCTGGACCGAGTGGTGCTAATTAGAATACAATTCCAAGTTACTACTTATCTCTTAGGGAGGTATGTGGGCCTAGCCATTGCATTTTTATCTTGAGGCCAGGTTTTCAGCTGCACTTCCAGCCACAATGCTTGATGTCTTTACTTTTCACTGACTTCCTTGAGAGGCCCGTCCCTCTGTATATTAATTTCTTTCTAACTTAGCTATCTGTAATACCTTTGTCAATGGACAGGGTCTGAGGATGTTCCTAAAGCAGAGATGGGGAACTGTGACTCACCCATTCATGGAGCAGGTGTCTTATTCCCTAACTTCCATCACAGAAAAAGAATTTTCAGGACACATCAGTAAGAGGATAAAGAGGTTTATTAGGCAGAATTTTTAAAGTACATATTCAGAGAAATAGAGTGTGATCCCTTAAGAAGGACAGAAAGGCAGGCTATAGTGTGGAGCTGAGGGTATTTATGTGTTTGGGATGGTGGAAATCTGTGGAATTTATGAATTTATAGAAAATTTTGGCTTTGTTTACAGGAAAAAGCCAGTGGTCCACACACAGGTAAAAAGACAATTTACAGATGAAAGGATGGCTTATTTTACAGGGGAAAGATAGGGCCCAGTTTGTTTTTTTTTTGGCGGTATTTGGGATCGAACTCAGGACCCTGTGCTTGCAAGGCAGGTGCTTATTCCACTGAGCTATATCCCCAGCCCCCTGTTTTTTTTTTTTTTTTTCAGACAGGTTCTTGCTGTGCAGTTCAGATTTGCCTTGACCATGTTATGTAGCCCAAACTGGCCTTGAACTCATGGTGATCCTTCTGTCTCAGAGCCTTTTAAGTGCTGGGATTATAGGTGTGTGTGTATTGTGTGTGTAATTGATCTAAAGTGTTTTGCCTAAAAACATTCTTTGAAATCTCTATCTTAAGGCCAGCTTTCTGCCTTTTATACTCTACCTTATGGATTTAAAATGTCTTTAATGGTTTTTGGGTGTGCTAGGCAGGAAAGGAAAGAAGTGTAAACAAGCCTAGGAAGTTCAGATATGGATAACCTTGGGTAACTTTCCCCCTGAAATTGCTGTCTTCTTAAAAGTACAATTTTAAAATTGTTTTTTCCCTGCTTCTTCCGATCTTTATTTTTTCTTTCCTGTTTGGCCTTTGATGAGGTGTTAAAGTCAGGTGAGTTTTACAGTTTTCAGATTTGTTATATGGGCAGTCAGGTGTACATACTGTGTTCTAGATGACATGTGTGATGTGATGTGGCTCATGTACTGTGTTCCAGGAAGCACATGTGACATTGCACAGTGTCTGTGTCACGCGCAGGATGATGTGTGAGGGGTGTGTGCATAGGTGCAGCTCTAGAGAACAGCCCTCCCTGGCCTCTTAAGTAACCTCCTCTGATGACATGTCAGGAGTTCTGCAGAGCAGTAAGTGAGTCTGAGCTGAGTGAGGGAGTTTTATGTTAGCTCAGGTCATGTTTGGTTGCCACCTGAATTACAGAAAGATGTCCACTGGTCAGGACCTTATGGGTTAACAATTATAGCTAAAGGATTATGCTTTTGTATTTCTAAATTGCTCAAACATGCATAGGAAAGAGATTCTCACTGAGCTACATTCCAGTCCTTTGTATTTAATCTTAGTTTTTATTTCAAGACAAGAGTGTCACTAAGTTGCTAAATTGTCCAGACGTGCAATCCTGCTGCCTCATCTTCCCAGAGTGCTGGAATTACAGGTGTGCACCACCATGCCCAGCTAAGAAAGGCTGTTTATGGCCCAGTTGCTTCCCTTCAGTGGAACCCCCCCTTTTGACGGCACTCTGACCAGGCTGTCCTCTTCCACTTGTCTTTACACTCTTTGCCACTAAGATTGTCATGCGTGCTGTCTTCTGGTATTTATCAACTTCTTTGGAATGTGCGGTGGAGGCAGGAACTCCAGCAGCATCCCCAGTCTCATGGATATTTAATTTTGAATGGATGGATGGTTGTTTTCTGAAACTTTAAAGCAGTTATTGAAAAATAAGTTTCTTGTCTTTTACAGTGGCAGCCATGAATGGAAAAAACTAATTTTGACCCAACTCTGGCCTCCAACACTGTGCAAGGTGAGTTTTTCTCCTTCAGTGGGACCCTTTGACGTGGAACCCCTGTAAAGAGTTGTTCACAGGCACATGTGCCTGTTTGGTTGTTGCTGGCTGACTTCTGTGTAGGAAGCTGGAGCTATTCCAGGCAAGCTGCGTCTGCAAACAGGACACTATTTCTGGAGGAGGGCCATGTTTCAATTCCTTATGGTGGCTATAACAAAAGTCACAAAAACAGTGACTTAGAACATCAGTTCTTTCACAGCTGTGGAGGGTGGTTGTTTGAAATTGAGGCATTAGTAGGATTGGCTCCTTCCAATGGCTTCTGGAGAAGTTTGTTCCAGGCTTCTAGAACTTTGTCTGAATATCATTTGTAACTGTGTCTCCATTATCGCCTTAGCCTGCTCTGCATTCAGTTTTCTAGCTGTGTCCTAGGCTTATAGATGTATCACCTTCCTTGTGTCTGTCTGCCTGGTGTTTGTCTCTTCTTATGACAGCAATGATTGAATTTAGGGCCCTCCCCAATCTGGTAGGGCCTCAGTCTTATCTTGATTACGTCTGCAAGAATCCTATTTCTAAGTTAACAGATACAAAAGTTGAGACTGGATATATCATTTGAGGGTCAAAGTTCAACTCACAATGAGGCTGGATTTGCCTCCTCCATTCATGTTATATTTGAACTCTGATTAAACATCTTCCACTCATGGAAGGGATCTGAGAAGCAATGCCTGTCTCCTCTTTTCTGCTTGATAGCAGCAATTGCTTTCTCCCTCTGTGGCTCTGACTTGCTTTGTGTCTTTTGTCCTTATAGAAAATCAGTGCTGAGTCCTTTCCCATTGGAAGCCTACCTTGCTGTCACTGGTGCTTGTCCTTCTCATGGGCAGTACAAAGCCGATCCTGGTGTCCTTTGCAAAGTTAGCTATAGTGTTATATCATATTGCTGAACTAGCACTAATTTCATCAACAGTGTTTATGAAATTTTGCTTGAGAGTTTTAAATTTGGAGGCCTCTAAATTATGCAAGATGAATGTAGCAAATAAGTGTGGAATGGTTTAGTCCTTTCCTGCCAGGTTGGGAGCACTCAGGCTTTTTGTTTCACCTTCAGCATTTACTAGTGAGGGCATTCTTACTGTCTCATGATTTACTTTTCTGTTGACAGATAAAAGTGAAATTTTACTCCTTGTCCTCACCAAATTAACTTTTGGTCTGGAATCTCATTTGTAACTGTGTCTCCATTATTACATTAGACTGCTGTGGTTTCAGTTTTCTAAACTTCATAATATGTAAGTTTTTTTCTTCTAGTGCTGTTTCTGTTTCTTTGGTGCAGGGGAGGAGGGGGATGGAAATGGAATGAAGGTGCAGGGAGTCAAGATACTGCTGACCTTTGAAGGCTCCCTGTGTGCAGGAAAAGCTCGAGGTCAGCTCAAGAGTTACCTTCAGTTCTGGTTTTTCTAAGGAGATGTAGTTGTATCCTTTGACTGCATATGATATGTAGGGAAGTGCTTTCCTGCCTTAAGGTTTTAGAAACAAGATTTTAAAAAATGATTGGTAAAATGTCACTGGTGGTTAGGCAATTTATTTCAAACAGGATGGCTGTTGATGAGAAAGTGCTGGTATTCCAGGCCAGGTGTACTCCTGGCTGCAGGGGGGCTGTCTCTGGGCTTCTGTCTCAGAGATAGTTGTCTACAGTATAGGACCTGAGGTCTGTTGTGGTCTCTACTATGTCTTCACCCTCAAGCACTGTAGGAGCTGACAAGTGCTTGCTAGAAAGTGGAAGAACCCGGCCCCTTGTTGTATACCTATTTATGACCCGTGTTTGATGCTGGCTTTGCTCATGAGCTGTGGGCCACAGGAAGTGAGGTTTCCTTAGGGATGGAATTGGAGTACTGGCAGAGGTGGAAGTGTGCAGATTCTGCAGGCTGTCACCCAGCTGCTCTGTGGCAGGCAGCTGTCCCTGGGTACTTCAGTCACTGAAACCAGAGTACTTCCTCTGGTACTTCTCTGGACCAGCCTGCAAAGAAGCTACCCTCCCATCAAAGGGGACATACAGAGGAAAGGACTGGGCAAGATGGAGCGTGGTGCCTCATCTTCCCTCACAGGCTCAAACTTCTGTTCTTCATTTCCTTAGTCACTGTGATCTGTTTCCCTTGGGCTGATGCATTTTTGTAAAATTTAAGTTTATTGATAACAGTTTAGGTGTACATAATGACCATGTTCATTACAGGGAGTTTGTGTCTGTACATGACATATCTTGATTCCTCTTTTTTTTTTCTCATTCCTGTCTCTTTTCAAACTCCCCCTCCCTATTCACAAAGCGCGGTTTTCATTTTATCCTTCTTTTTTCATTCTTTTCCCTTCCTTCTTTCCCTCTCCCCCTTCCTATTTCCCCTTTCCTTTTGAACAGTTTCCTCCTATTTCACAATATCTATTGTACATTTATGTTCTCACTTTCATTTTCAATTTCTCACACCAGAGAGATAATGTGATATTAACACGTGTGTCCAACTTATTTCACTTATGACTATGGTCTCAAGGTTCATCCATTTAGCTATAAGTGTCTCAATTTTATCCTTCTTTATGGCTGAGTAATTCTCATTATATGTGTCCATTCATTGGTTGATGGGCATTTGGGTTGCTTCTAAGATTTAGCTATTACAAACAGTGCCACTGTAAACATGGGTGTGTATATATTGCTATGGTTTAATGCTTTTAACTCTTCTGGGAAGATACCCAGAAGGAAAATAGCTGGGTCACATGGGACCTCTAATCCTAGTTTTTTGGGGAATATCTACATTTATTTCCATAATGGTTGCACCAGCCTACACGCCCACCAACAGTGGATAAGGGTTTCCTTTTCCTCACAGCCCCTCCAGCATTTGCTATTAGTTTTCTTGATAATAGCTATTCTTTCTGGAATGAAATGGAGTCTCAGCATTGCTTTAATTTGCATTTCTTGAATGATCAGTGATATTGAACATTGTCCTTTGTACTTCTGAGAAATGTCTGTTTATCTCAGATGCCCATTTTAGGGTTGGGTCTTTTAATTTGGAAGGTCTGCTTTTTTCAGTTCTTTACATGTAGTAGGTATTAGTCCATTTGCTGAAGAACAGGTGGCATAAATTTTTCCCACACTATGGGTTGTCTCTTCACTCTGTTAGTGATTTCTTTTGCTCTACAAAAGCTTTTTTATAAGATGAGATCTCAGTTGGTGAGTCTTTGTGATCGTTCCTATACAATCAGGGTTTTGTTCATAGAGTCTTTGCCTATAACAACATCTTCAAGAGTTCTACATATTCTCTCTTCCAGCAGATTTAGTGTTTCTGTTTTAGTATTTAGATATTTGATCTATTTTGATTTTAGTTTAGTTCATGATCATAGAGAAGGGTCTAGTTTTAATCTTCAGCATGGAGAAAGCCAGTTTTTCCAGCATTACTTATTAAAGAGGCTGTCCTTCCAGTTAATGAGTTTGGCCCCTTTGTCAACAACCAGGTGGATGAGTGTGTTTAATTTTTTTTTTTTTTTTTTTTTTTTTTTGAGACAGGGCCTTGTAGTTACTATGTAGCCCAGGCTGGCCTTGAACTTGCAGTGATCCTTTTTCCTCAGCCTCTTGAGTGCTGGCATTACAGGAGTGTGCCACGATGCCTAGCTCAAGTATATTTTTGATTGCTTATTGCAGAAAAATTCCTTCTTAGGTAAACCATTGTAGGCCCTTAAATGTTGCACTGAGATTTTCATCTTAGGTTTTGTCTTTATTATTGAGGCTAAGAATATACTCCTCATTTCATTGTATTTCTTCCCTTCAAGTTTTTGATGCTTACTCTTTCACTAATGTACTTGGACCTGGTACCTGGACCCACTTGAGTGTGACAGAGTATCATCAGCTTTTGTTCAGAACATTTATTTCTGATTACATGATGAGTAGATTATTCAGGGGCAAATGTATTTCTATTAGGTTGTCTTAATTTGTGAGTACATATAAAGAGCAAAAATAGTTGTTTAACTGTCATCCAAATTGTGTGAGGCCTGGCCTAGGACAAGGAACCCCGATGGCTTTTCTTCCTGAGCCTGTTACTGGAAGGTATTGCATGGCGATAACCTGGGCTCACCTTGGCTTAGTACAGCCCCTGTGTCTCCTTGAGGTGTGTTGAAAAGAAGTAGGCTTGCTAAATGTTCTTAAGCAATGAACCAATTATCTTCTCTGTGTCTTTTCTCCCCAGGATGTTAATGACTGTGAAAAGTCTCCTGATTATTGGACAATACACGGACTATGGCAAGCATCTAATATAATACAGTCTGATGAAACGGGAGAAGCTAGCAAACTTGAAATTTTAGCTTGAATCTAGACTTAATAATTGCACCTGTTATTTTTGTTAGAAGTTTATTCAGTAGATCAGGTCCTTATCTTAAAATAGTTCTAGTTTGCTAATACACCCCTAATTCTGTTGTTACTTCTGTTTTGGTGGACTAATAACAATCCATTTAAAATACATTTTAGGGTTTCTGGGAACATTTTAGGATCCCTAAATTTTATTTTTTTTATTTTGCTCTTTCTTTAGAACCCATTATATAGATAAACATTATATATATATATATATATATATATATATATATAATGCATATGTATGTATGTAAGAGAAGGAGAATGAGATCAAATCTATATTATACATTTCACAGATACTTTATTTTTCTGGTTTTGTCTGTACTATATTTAGTTTATTTATATATATATATATTTGTGCTGTTAAATTATCAACACTGGTTTCCTGGAAGGAATCTATTTTGTTCTGATTCATTTTGGTACCTGCTTGTCCCTTAGGAATGGGGCAAGGGACTAGGAAATAGATCAAACAGGACCTGGCTTATAGTTCTACTTTCTGGGACCTTTGTCTTTCTTAGACTTTGCTTGATTTCTCTGCTGTCTTCAGATACCCTGACTGTATCTCTGCTCATGATGTCTGCTTCATTTGTAAGCTGGAGGGAAAGTCTGCAGGGCTTCTCTCCACCTGAGGGGGGAAGTTGTGCTGCTTTCAGCTGCTGGGCCACCTCATGATTGAAAAGCCACAGCATTGTGGCCTTCATGGGGATCTGAAGGCTCTTGGAAAGTCAGTATAGAGACTTCATGAACTAAATAGCATCTAGAGAATGAGAGTTGATGTGTCCAAAATCGAACATGAGAGGAAAGAAAATCCAAAATCAGAGTGTATGAATTTGGTACTAAAAAATCAAAACAAAGTCATACTAACTGATCTTGTCATGGGCCAGGCATTTCTGAACATGTTAGTTGTGTGTTACCTCATTGCATTACATTTTAAAGAGGAACAAGCTCTTTTCATTTCATGCTGCAGTTTGGAATGGCCATAGTCCAAGTCAGATAGCTTAGCATCACTGCCGGGAAACAGGCCATGGTGGACCAACTCCAAAGTCCCCCTGTTATGCTTCCTCTTTTGAAAAGCCAGCCTGTATGGATTATTCCTGCACTTTCTAACTGTTCATGATGGAGCCATAATCTGCACGTCTTATAGCCAGGTGGCTTGTACCAGTGGTACATGCATGCCTGTCTCATGCGTGACCGTAGTACTACTACTGCCCAAGCACAAGTGGCCTGATTGGACAGTCATGCTTGTACCACTGGTCGCTCAAGCCAGCAGGAATATGTTAAACACCATTTTTCCTCTTCCAAAGAAACTAAAACCATGACTATTTGTTTCTAAGCATACTTTGTTAAAAAGGCTTACAGGAGATATTCTTAATTAGAATTTTTCTTTTCAGACTTTAATGAAAATATATTCTAATGTCATATAGAAGCTATCCCAACCAAGACTAATATTTTTCTCTTTTTTTTTTTTTATTTGCATCTCAAGGCCTGACAAAGTGGAAGATTGTAATTCATCATGGCACTTTCATTTAGATGAGATTAAGGTATTAATTTAACTATCTTTCTATTGCAGTAGAGCATCGAACCTACATTAACTCTCTTCAAAAGTATACCTTCAAAGTCATTAGGATTGAGCTGCAGGCAATGTTTTAGTGATTATTAATATCTAAAGCAGTCCCAGGAGTTAAATAAAAACTGACTTTTCTCCTGGACCCAATCCACAGTGTAGGTGAGCTGTGTCAAGAGAGCATAGAGAGGAGCAAAGACCCTAATACTCTTTCAGGCCCAGTTGGTCTCTAGTCCCTAGGGCTCCTGGGTCCATGACAGAAAGTAGGTATCTGGAGAGTTGTCTCTGGTCAGCTGTGCTTGAGAATGGGCACACAGTATTGAGGGCTGACCTTTCCTGCCATAGGTGGGTTGACTGCTCCATAGGGGCTTTGAGCTGGGAGAAAATGATGGGCCCTTCCAATACAAAAGCTCCTTTTAAAGAATGAGCTGTAGGAATGCAGTCAGAGATATTAACAGAAGTACTTTTTTGAGATACTTCTAAATCATGTGGAACATAGCACTCCACCATGCTCATTCCTTAGGGGGTGTGATGGTCCTTGTGTGTTCAGTCATCTGTCAGGGTGGGGCAGGACCAACCTTGTACATATAGAGGAATAGACAGCCTGGATGAACGCCAGCAGTTAAAAACAGGATAGAAAAGGGGCCTATAAAAATGGAATCAGGAGGAGGGGCAGCAGGGGAGAAGGGAGTATATGGTTAATGAAGAAGTGTCAATAAAAGGAAGATCCAGGGAAGGAAGGTCAGAATAACTTGGGTCAAGGGTACTTCCAGATCTTTGGTAGTCATGTTATTGTCCCTTTAGAACAAACCTGATTTACTTGTGTAGCATAATGTTCAACTTAGCATTTGTCCCAAACAAAAGTAGCCTAGTTTGGGAAATAAATTGCATCATTACCCTTTTAACCCCAGAGGGTGCTGGGGCCCAGATTAAGGGGTAGCAGTGAGGAAGATAGAGAAAGTGAGACTTGCGGTACTCCTGAGAGAACAAGGAGGGAAGGGAGGTCATGAGGAGGGGTCATCTTAATGGGAGCGGTGGAAGGCATGGGAAACTGCAGCTATGCAAAGTTTATATATGTTGTTATGGAAATTTTTTGGTTTTGCTGTAATACCAGTAGGGTTTTTGTTGTTGTTATTGTTTGTCTTTTTGAGACAGGGTCTTGCTATGCAGTTCAGGCTGGCCTTGAGCTTACTTTGGAGCCCAGGCTGGTCTTGAACTTGCAACGATCCTCTTACCTCAGTGTCCTGAGTGCTGTGAGTGCTGGGATTATAGCCGTGTGCCACCACTCCCAGCTTACCAGTAGGTATATAGAGTGAAACATGAACTCAAGTTGGGTCTAGGGTAACCAACTGCATAGCATAGGAGGGCCCAGCTCAGACAAGCTCTTCTCTGAAAATATGAGCTTGTATTTGTTTGACAGATACTATTTTTGAGCAGTTTAAGTTTACAAAAACATCAGATAGAAAGTACAGATTACAGTTTCCCCTATTAACATTCTCCAGTAGTAGAATCATTTCTAGGTAAAAGACCATACACACCTACCAGCCTCAGAAGATAGGCTTGACTGTCTGTTTCCTATATTAACAATTTTTTTCTTCTTTCTTTTGTTTTTTATTTTAAAGAGAATAAAAAATAACTTAAAAAAACATTAGAAATGATACAGAATCTCAAATACAAAACAAGATGATAGGAATTCAGCAATGGTTGGTTGCCTTCAAAGTAGTTGTTCAGATTACCAGATATAAGCATGTAAAACTGGTCAAAATAAAAGAAATTAAGCAATAACTGTTCCTTTCAATAAACCAATAGAAATTAGTCAATTATCTCAGCTATCTTGTGTGTATGTATGTGTATAAAAATTTATATTAACAATTAATGCAGTTTCCACTGACATCCTCTACCACCAGTGTTATGTTAGTCACAACTCCGAAACCAGTACTGTTCCCTCCTCTTCCTTTTTTTTCTTCCTATTTGTCTAAACTTTTTTCTTGTTGCTGAGACAAAATACCTGACACCCAAAGTTAAAGGGGAGAGGTTTACTTAGCTCACAGTTTGTAGAGGTCCAGTCGATAATCAGCTGGCTCCAAGGTAGGGTAGCACATGGCACAAGGGCAACGAGTCCTGGTGGCGGAAGACAGCAAAAGTAACAAGGGCAAAAATGGGAAACAAGCCCCTTTCTGCCCCTTTTATCTTATGCAGGCTGCTAGGATTAGGGCATTATCAATCCAGTTAGTGTACTGATACAGCAGTCACCCGGCCTTCATCCCAGCACCCTTAATCCCAGCATTACACTACAATTCAGTCACACAGTAGATTCAGCTGCCTCTGAAAAGTCTACCCACCCATGACTGCATGAGGCTTTGAGGGGACAACCAGACACAAACCATAACACTATTATTATTGTTTTTATTTTGAGAGAGGGTCTCCGTATGTAATTTAGGCTGGTCTTGAACTCACTGTGTAACCCAGGCTGGCCTTAAACTTGCAGTGATCCTGCTAACTCAGTCTCCTGAATGTCACCTGCTTCTGATATCTTGACTACATTTCATAGTTTACATTAGAGTTTGCTGTTTGTGTTCTGTGGTTTTACAGGTTTTGGTAAAGCTAGAGGACAAGCATCACCCATGGCAGTGTGTTGCGGTGTAGTCTCCCCTGCCCCAGCCTCCTTTATTCTTTTCTAGTCTGAGTGTAATTCATCATGGCGCTTTCTAACCCCTGGCAACTGCTGATTTCATGTTGTCTCTTAAGATTTTGCCTTTTCTGGAATATCATATAATTGGAGTGATACAGTATTTAGCCTTTTCAGGCTGTCTTCTTTCACTTATCAGTATATGTTTTATGTTTCCTTCATGGGTTTGTAGTTTATTTCTTTAGTGCAGAATAACGTTTCATTGTATGTACCATGGTTTGTTTAGCCGTTCACCTATGGGAGCTTGTATTTTCCATACACTGGTGTGATTACTCAAATTTCACTTTTACAAGTATCTTTCAGTAAACTTTATGCAAAATACAGAATCATTTTATTCATTTAAATGCTATTTTCATAGGCAGGGCTCAAATTTTTAAATATATTATCAAATTTACTCCTAAGTTTTCAGTATGTTATGGCTTACATAGATTTTTTTTCTTAAATTACACATAGGATCTTTTCCAGGACATGAATCTGTACTGGCCTGACATAAAGCACCCATTGAATGGTAGCAGGTTCTGGTAAGTGCAGGTTTCTCACAGTCACCATGCACCTTGGGACATGTGTGTGGGAGCAGCATAAATGCATTTGAAAGGGAAATTTGTAAGAGGCACAGAAAACAAATAGTAGAGACTATCTTCTGGGGCTGGTAAGTGTGCATGTTATTTTATGTAGAAATTATTTTGTTATGCCATGATGAGAGCCTTTCTGCAATGGGTAAACTGACAGGAAGCCAAATGTACCTTATAACTTGTTTCGTAGTCTATGTGTGAATTGTTATGATTTGTTTCTAGAGGTCTCTCCAAAGCCTCACATGCTCAAAGGTAGGGCTTTTAGAGAGTGGTTGGGTTATGGGGTTTCATAGCTGGCTAGCTGTCTGGAGGTAGGGTCTGGTCAGAAGAGGCAGGCCCCTAGGGGGCGTGGCCCAAAAAGGGTCAGTCTCCTCCAGACCTCCTTTACTCTTGTCTGCCGTGGGCGTGCCACGAGCAGCCTTTCCTGCCCCATGTTTCTGTGCTATTGCTCTCCTGCCGTGGAGCCACCAACTATAGATTGAAATATGAGCCACAGTAAACCTCTCATTTAATTTGCAGAGTTCACCTACTGTGTCTCAGTGACAAGGAAAGTAACTAGGCTACTTCACACATGATTTCATTTTTAAAAATTTCTCTATTGAAGTTTAAATCAAATATTTCCATATCTAGGAATTAGTAGAAATCAGACAGGAAAGCTTTGTCTTAAAGAAATTGTGCTGCTGCCTTGAAATATGTTAAAAAGAGGAACTTGGAGATAGTAGCACATGCCTGTAATCCCAGCCCTCTGAGAAGTTGAGGCAGGATTGCAGGCTGGAGCCCAGCCTGGTCAATTTAGCAACTTTGTGAGACCAACTTGGTCTCAGAAAATGAAAAACAAAGAATGGCTCAGTGTTAAGGCTCTGGGTTCAGTCCTCAATACCACCAAAATAAGAGAAGACAGAGTGAGAAAAGGGAAGGGAAGAGGATATACATGCTGACTGAGGAGGAGAAAAGAGAAGATTCCTACCGAGGCAGAGTCCTTGGTCTAATAAAGCAAAACACTTACGAGGTTTGCAGGATCTGAGCCTAGGGAAAAGACTGTGTTTAATTCAGGATAGCTTGTAAAAGTATTGTTTATTAAGAAGGTAAAATTGATATTGATGTTGTATCTACTGAAGGTAATTCTGTTTTTCATGTCTTCCTCTAACATGACAATTTAAGATTATAACTAAGCAAATTTTCCCAGAAGCATTAATGTGGACATTTTTGTGTAGAGTTTTTCATTAAAAAAGAGAGCTTGAGTTTAGTGAGAAGCTTTAAAAAAGCCTGGTTCACCAGTACTGTTTGACATTTCACCCCAGGGTGTGTGGTTTCAGGACTCACTGACTGAAATCTGTAGGTTGAAATCACCCTTCAGAAAAGAAAACCACTCTTAGTGAAAATTTTGACGGTGAACAGCCAGGTGTTGCCCTGGTTCTGCACACTTTGTGCTCTGGAAAATGGCATCCAAGCAGGTAAAGACCATAATGAGCTGAAATGGAGGGAAACAGGGAAAGCACTGCTGTGTAACTTTGCAGTGTACTGCAAATGGTGAATCGCTGACATCTGTGTCAGTCAGCTTTACTATAACAAGTATCTGAGGAAGCTAGCTTAAAAAGAGGAAAGATTTTATTTTGGCTCACAGCTTGAGAGGTTGGTCCCATTGCTGTGGACCTTTGGTGGTATTGTATGTCGTGGTGGGAGCCTGTGACAGAAGGAAGCAAAAATAGCAAATAGGAAGGGGGCAGGATTTCATCCATTCAAGAGTTCAAACTGGGCATGGTGGCGCATGCCTGTAATCTTAGCATTTGGTAGGCTGAGGCAGGGGGATTGTTGCAAGTTTGAGGCCAGCCTGGGCCATGTAATTCAGGGCCAGCCTGAATTACTGACCAAAACCCTGTCTCAACAAAACCAAAAAAAAAAAAAAAAAAAAAAAAAAAAAAAAAAAAAAAAAAAAAAAAAAAAAAAAAAAAAAAAAAAAAAAAAAACAATTAGTAGAAAGTCCTCTGTGGAATAGGCAAGCATCTTTCTGGTGATTAGCCATCTTGCCTTTTCTTGCCTCCTTATGGAGAAGTGAGGTTTGTGCTGCTCTTTGAAATCCCTTGCTGTCAAACTCTAGCTCTGCAGGAGATCAGTATTGTTGTACGGCTTGGTGGGTGTCTGAACAATGGCATTTTTTTCCTTACCTTTGATTTGCTGTTAATTGCATGAGCCGTCATTGTAGAGGTGAACTGGCGCTAATGAGTGGTGGAAAACAGAAGGTGGGGAGTGGTCTTTTGGGACGGTCATACTGAGCATTGTTGTAAGCTCAGGGAAGCTGCTGTGTTGTGTGTGTTGCAAATGAGGTGTTGTGTCCTTCCCATTTGGCAGTGCAGTCACATGCCCACTGTGTGGCTGCTGTGTGTGAGGAAAACACATCTGAATATTGTCTTACTGTGAACCTGCAGGAAGCATGAGTGGGAGAAGCATGGCACCTGTGCTGCCCAGGTAGATGCCCTCGACTCTGAGAGGAAATACTTTGGGAAGAGCCTGGGGCTGTACAGACAGATTGACCTCACCAGGTGAGTGCATTCAACCTGGAGACTCTCAGGCCTGGGGCTCCAATGGCTAAGCATGAGCAGAGATTGCTAATCATTGGCAGCCCTGCCACGCGTGTGCTGGCACCTTGAAAGAGGGCGAGGAGTCATTCCTGAGAAGTGCTCCAGGCTTTCAGACAGTAAGCTGGCTCCATGGAGAATGTGGACCAACGGGGCAGCCACGTCAGTCATCGTTCCTGACAGGCACCATGCCAACATGAGAGTCCCCCTGAGTTGCTGAGCACCAGGGATATCTGCCTCCTGCTGTGGTCGAGTTGCCTGGAACAGGCAGAAAGTGGTAGGCAAGGGTCCTTTCAGCCTTAGAGATGGCCCATTGCATGTGGACTTGCCACTGCCTGCACTCACCTCAGCTCCACAGATGGGAATGCTTTGCTACCATGCCATTGCCCACCACCCTCCTCACCAGTGCCTGGTCATGACGGAGCTGAGGGCTGTCATTTCCCTTCCCATCTGGACACTCCTCTTGTGTCTTCATAAGGCCCTTCATTATAAGTGACCACATTAAGCAAGTGCTAGTTTAAAAAAAAGTAGGACAAAACAGTGAGGAGAGTTTTGGCGCTAGAGGCTGGCTGTGGGGGGCTGAATGAATGCCTGTGTCCCCCTGTGGATTGTTGGGTGAGCCTTCACCCCAGGCTATGAGGAGTGTGAGTGCCCTTCTTAAAGCCCCGGGGGCTATCCATCCTCTTCCCCCCAGGGGACACAGAGAGACACTTGCTGCCTGAGAAACAAGCTGTCACGAGATGCCAGATCTGCCAGTGTTGATCTTACACTTTGTGAGAAATAAATGTCTGTTACTTCAAAAAGGAAAATGACAGATTATATAGTGTCTGCAGTGCTGGCTGTAATCTATGCAGTTTCTTTAGTGAGAAGGGTTCTGCTTCAGATGAGCATCATCCCAGGAACCTTTGCTCATCAGTCATATTTAAGGTGTATGAGTCAAATATGCTTCAAGGTGAATAAACCTTTATGGTTCTCTAGACATGTGTTCTACCCCCTCACACACAAAAGCATCCACAAGCGATGTGTCACCATCTCATACAGATGGTTTCCTGTGTCATTTTGATCAAACAGCTGGGATTTGAATGGACAGATCAGGTGTTGAAACAGGAGCGGTTGAATGCCTTTGGGCACTTACATAATCTCTTTAGATCTTATTTCCATAAGGTAAAATGAATAAATGGGTCATACTCATTCCTAAAGTTCTTTTAGCCCTTAAAATCTGTATTATTAAGTATATATACTAGGAATTATAGAACCAGTAATGTGTGGTAGCTCCTGTGTGTGTTGACTAGAGTAGGTATTATATGTGTTCTTTAATTGTAGGGTTTTTTTTTTTTACAAGAGGAAGTAATGTTCTCTTGCAGTAAGAATAAGACCTTTCACTTCCTCACCTACAAAATGTCAATAATGAGCACTTCAGCAGTGAGAATTAACTTATAGAATATGCTTCTGGGATGCAGAAGTGCTGCAGTTAGAATGAAGCTTATTCCTGAAAAATTGACAGAGTAAGGCCCACTTAGTCCTCCAAAGACAGGGCAATGCCTTTTTCTAGTATGAATCCTACTCTTGTCTGCCATGCCCTGCTGTGATGTTCAAGTTGAGGTTAACTGTGCAACAGGTTTCACTTAACAGGCAGGAAAAGGAGAATAAATAGATCTGGCTAAGAAAAAATTTTTAAATGGCAACAAGATTATATTTATCACTGATAGGAAAAGAAATAGGCTCTGCAGAGCAAATTTGGGCCAAGAGGAAGTAGGAAAGAAGTGTACAGCATGAGGGTGGACCACCATCCAAGAGAGAATACAGTGGTGCTGTCTCAGGAATTAAGAACAGTAGGCCACGTTCACAGAATGTGAAACTCAGCAGCTTTTTGCATAGTCCGGGCAGCTCCAGGGAACAGCGAGGCCAGCCCCCACTGGCCCTGTTTGTACTTGCTGAGGCCTGCTGAGCAGATAGCAGAGGTGGGAGTGTGGTGCCTGCTAACCTCACATAATACCGGAGTTCTAGAGAAACTACTCTTCACCACGTCCTCCAAGGAAAACCTGAAATTGTTAGCACTCCCAAACTTAAAATTAAGGAGTCAAAACTTAAGATAAAGCCCCTTTATTTTTCTTTATAAAATGTTATAATAAGTTATCTTTTTCTCATATGAAAACAGCAATCCTGAGAAACCTTACTGTAGAGTGTCTTGTAGGGAAGTTCAAGTAAAACCCTTAGATGAAGACCTGAGTTAAGCCAAACTAACTGTAACTCAGAAGACATGATAAAGTATGTTCTGGGCTAGCTACTGGGTTTCTCTGCATCTTTCTGTCTTTGCTACTTGCATCAGGAGGGCGCTCTCCAATAGAAATAGAACATGTGCCACAGATGTCTGGGCTCAGTACCATCATTAAAAATAAACAGGTAAAGTTAATTTTAATAATATCTCTAACCCTGTTTACCTAGGATATTACCATTGTAACACTCGATAAGTTTTTTAAACAGGGAAATGTTTTACCTTTGGCGCAGAGCCTCTTGGTTTTGTGGCCCTGACATCACAAGTGCGAGCAGCATAGTCACATGGGTTCGGGGCACTGCTAGAGGTGCATGGAGCCTTGCCAACCACCGCTTTCCTGTTTGTCCCAGGAGCTGCAGCAGGCTAATGACAACTCAGGACCCAGAGAGGCAGCTATGTCTTGCATCTGCCCTTTTGGCCATAATCCAGAATGATAAGAAGGGTTGATGGGGACCACAGAGAATTCTGGAATGCTCAGTCTAAGAATTTTTACATCAGACCCCATAATTTAATGTTTGTTGTTTAGTGCTCTTTTAGAATTCTCTACAGCAGCATTTTAGGACATTTTTCAATGTTACCAGTGTTTAACAGATTAAAGATTGGCCGAATACAGTGTCCTAGGATAAACTGAGAAACCAAACTGCTGTCGTTTAGAACAGACGTTGCCGGTAGGTGGTGCTGTGTGTGCCTGCTGTGACAAGGTGGTGTCTGGAGTGCTCTGGGGAGCCTGGGCTCCGGGATGGGGGCCTGGACAGCGTAGGTGTGAGGCAAGAAAGTCGTATGGCAGCTACTTGTCTGCTCCTGTGGTTGACAGATTTGTTATTTGAGTCACGGGAAAACACGCTCTTGTAAGAATGTCTTAATTTTTACCACAGAATAGGATGTTTCAGAAGAATAAGAAAGGAGAATTGATCTTTATTATATAACTTTTTTTTAAATTTCAGAATGCTCCAAAAATTTAAGATTGAACCATCTATCAATTACTATCATGTAAGTCTTGCCTTTAGCTTCCAACCTAATGTGCTCCACTAACAATACCCAGGATATCACTGCATCCTGTGAGCCACTGTCTAGTTTTAAAGCAACCCAACTGTCTTGGTTATTTTCTCATTGCCGGGACAAACCCACAAGTTAAAGGAGAAAAGGTTTATTTTGGCTAGCAGTTCATAAAGGTTTCAGTCCGTAGTGCTGGCTCCAAGGCAAGGTGGCCTGGCAGAGGGACATGGAAGAGGAGAAAGAATTTATCACGTGGCTGGCAGAAAGCAGTGAGCTTTCATCTTTCCCTTTTTATTCCATTATCCACACCCAGAACTATGCTCAACCAATCAGTGGGCTAATCAATATCACACCTATGATATTTCACTTCCAAAAGCCCTATGTGTGAGTGTACAAGGCTTTGAAGGGGACTTCTAGATATAATCCATGATACTGATAAAATGCCCTTCTGTGTGCTTTCAATTTTATATGAATTTTGTTTCCATTTGCATACTGATTACAAGTTGAAGGCTACTTGGACCAGTGACCTGTACGCACAGATTTTATGACCCTTGCTGGGTAGTGTCTATGCTGTAGGTTCTGAGGGGTGGGTGGAATATGAGTTTGAAAAATATATTCAGCTTAATAATATGTTCTATCTGAGGAAATTCACGTAGGATTTTTTTTCTGTGATAAGCTAGATCATACAGAAATTTAAGCATGAGCAGATCTTATTGGCTGGAAGGATAGAGAAAATGTTATCACTTCTGGATTGTCTGATTTGCTAACAATATTCTCTTGGATCTCAGACTATACCACACTCACTGTGTGTGTTGCTCTGATTGCTAGTACACACTCCATGGTAGAGCAGAGTGGCTCCAGATCTGTCTCAGCCAAAGCAAAGACAGATCTATTACTGCAAAGCCCAAGGTGCTATCTGCACCTTTATGGAAGGGGAGAACTCTAGTTTTAGAGAAATATATTGGATTCTTTGAGGTAGTTTTTGTATTTATCATACAATAAGGATTTAAAGAAAGGTTGAAAGTAACTGACTTTAGCAGTTGTGTGGTTCTGGACGTTGAAGAGTTATTGTGGCCTTGGCAGTTTGTGCTGTCGCTGGTGCCTTTGTCTTGCCTTCAGTGGTGTCTGCTAGACCGTAGTCACTTTCTCAGCTGCTGTCTGTCCCACTCTCTGTGGAGAGTAGGGTACGAGGGACCGGTGACTTGAAGGACAAGCCACCAGCTGTGCCTTGGAGATCCTTCCATGTAGGGAGGGATGAACATTTGCAAGGCCTCTGGTCCTGGTCTGAACTGTATGATGGTAATGAGGGGAATGGGCCTTATATTTTTGCCCAGAACATGGTATTCAGAGATACTGGGGGCCAGCAGTAAGAGCCGTTGTTGACCTCACTGCCAAGTGTCAGAATACATCTAGGGGCTGAGGCAGAGGGCCCAACCCAACACAATGTGTCTGACTTTCCTCGGGTTTCCTGCCTGGCCTCTGGCACCCAGGTACTTTCCACACATCTGTGTTATGGGAAGAAGGGTTATGTTGCAGGGACTCATGGAGAGCTGCCTGGGCAGAAGTTTCCTGGGAGATGGAGCCTGCTGCAGGCTGGGCCCCTGCGGAAGAATATCTTGAGGAGAGGCAGGCAGTGCTGGAAGATAGACCAGGAGCAGAGTGGGGTGCTATGGGAGGTATCAGCCAATCTCATTATGCCATGAGGACATAATTGCACAGCAATGCTAGTGCTGGGGGTCCAGAGCAGACCTATATCTCCAGTTGTCTGGTGCTGGAGTGGGAGTGGAGGAGTGTAGGAAGACTACTCTTCGGGGAGCTATGGGGCAGACCACATGGAGGAGCTAGACCTGGCTGTGGAGGGCAAGGCCCAGGCCTCCATGGAACTCAGCCAGGGAGTAAGGTGGTTGGATCTACCTGGCTAGGGGTGGGCTTAGGGAGGGTGGAGAGGAGGGCTCTGTGGAGGGCAGCCCCGGTGTCAGTGTGGGCTGAGGGGCATAGGATGGCACCGACTGCAGAAGCCCGAGCACACAGCTTGAGAGGTGCGCTTGTCCTCATGGGGGGTTGATTCCAAAGAGAAAGGAGAACACACAGGGAAAGACTGGAGGTGGAGGCATCTGTCAGAATAGAGCAGGTCTGGCCCCTTGTTCTGAGACGGAGCACGTCAGAGCACCCTGCAGGTCAAGCTTGCAGTTCAGGATGGAAGGTGGGTGCTCCAAGGGATTTTCTTCTGTGATGTAAGAGGTGATTACTGTGGGGATTTTAAGGGGAACAGAGGCTTAAAGGTAGAAGGGCTGAGAAAGCTGAGTGCCACAGAAGTCAGTTGGCAAAGGTGGCCGTAGTTTGGGCATGTTAGGTAGGACAGCCCTGGCCAGGAGAGACTGGAACAAGAGAATGGGGCGCAGAGTTGGGATGGTTGGAGGAGAGAAAGATGGGTGCAGAGAAGGAGCGGGAATGGTGGGGGTGCCAGTGGTCTGGTGGGGAGAATGTGTGTTACTGATGTCCTCTTTCTTAGCAGTGGGGAGGGCGTTTTCAGGCTTCTCCAAGCTAGGGAACCCCAGCAGGACCAGTCAGAACACTTAAATTCTGTGTGGAACAGAACTATTAGGTTTTTCTTCAGTTGAAAAATCCTTTCATTTCTAATGCACTTTCACTCAATGTCAGATTTCAGACTTTAAAGATGCCCTGAGCAGAATCTATGGAGTTGTCCCTAAGATCCAGTGCCTTCCATCCACACAGGTAAGACATGTCATGTTTGGTCATTCTTTCTGTCTTCACTGTGGAAGTTCCAAAGTGGAATTGTACTTGTGTATGCAGGTCTACGTCCTTGTCTGTGTGCACTTGTGTGAGCATATGCTGTGTGTGCACAGGTGTGTGCATGTCTGCTTGTGTGAGCATATATTTTTTTTAATAACCAATGTGATTTTTTGACTTGATATGAAGCTAGGATTTGTTTTCTTGTCATTTAGCTCTAACAAGAGTGTACCTAGTCTAGAAGGGATGGTAGAGTAGAGATAAAGTAAGAAAATGTCTGAGCATAGATGTCTACACATAAATGTCTTTATATTACTAGTCTTAATCATTTTAATTGCCATTATCTGTCCTATTTATTGACAAAATTGTACTTTCATTTTTTAGCTGATAAAGATTTTATGAGTAGGGTGCTATGTATCCTTTTTTTTTTTTTTTTTTTGCGGTACTGGGGATCGAACTCAGGACCCTGCGCTTGCTAGGCAAGTGCTTATTCCACTGAGCTATATCCCCAGCCCCATGCTGTGTATCCTTAAACATTATCCTTTGAATGTCTTGATGTGTATGCACTGGGGGGGGTCTGCATGGATCTTTGTAGATGTTTTTAAATTTTTTTCCAAGCTAAACACACACACGGAGCTAGGGAGATAGTGTCCAAGGTGACCAGGGGATCAAGCCTCAGGCTGAGCCCCACTGAACACAACTTGGTCACCTCAGCTGCTTGTGGCTGTCGTGCTGGCCAGCCTTCTTCTATTAGAGAGGGGAGTTTGCTTCTAGAGTCTAAAGTCTGGAGCTGGTGTTTTTGTCATCTTCAAGTCAGGTCTGTAAAGTATCATGCTCCCAAAACTGGTGAAATTCCAAGGTCTGATGTTTTAAGCATTTTTTACTTTTTATTTTCAGGGTGAGAAAGTGCAAACAATTAGTCAGATAGAGTTGTGCTTCACTAAGGAGGACTTCCATTTGCGGAACTGCACGGAGCCTGGGGAAGTGCTGTCACCAAAGCAGGATGTGTGGCTGTCCAAGGTCACTGCCACACAGTCAATGGTGGTCTGTGAAGATGGCCCAGTCTTCTACCCCCCACCTAAAAAGACCAAGTATTGATGTCTAAATTGTGGAAATAGTCTCTGGTTTACAAATTAAGAGGAATCTATAAATCAACTGCTTTTTTAAAAACTGAATCTAAAGCCTTTTTAAAATGTGTGTTGCGTTTTTCTTCAGTGTCTGTGAGTTAATTTTTGTCCCTGTCCAATTGGTAAGTGTTCCTCTGGTTTACACTTCTGTAAATGTGTGACCTGCAGTTCATTGGTGTCAGGCTTCACTTCCTGTCAGAAGCTACATAGATTTAAGCCACTGCTAAGTATTGAGAAATTTAATTACTGCCCAGGGCAGCACCTTCCTTCTCAAGGATAACATGGCTTTGTGTCTGGGCCACTGTGTCAGCATTAGCCTTTGTGGCTGCATCACCTGTGACCTGAGTCCATCGTGGTCCGGGATGGGGTGGGGAACTTCCTGCTGTGAGAGCTTTATTACAACATTCTTTCCCCATGTGTTCTGTCTGGTCTCTACTTGTGTTGAGAGGTTTTCTTCGCTTTAATCAGGTTAATGTTGTATTGTTTTATTTAACATAGCACATAATACATACACGTATTATATTGAGCATTTTAAAATATTTAGTCCCCCAAACAACTGTGTTTTTAAAAACTATTTTCAGACTGGCTCAAAAAGCAAAGCCTAATTCCATGATGTCTGTAGGACACAAATCTGAAATGCAGTAATTCAGAAAGGCAAAGCATGCAGGGGAGACCTGCTGCATGCTTACTACTCGAGTGAGCAGCTCTGAGGGACAGAGCCGGGTCCTGAGCTCACACAGGGCACCCAATGGTTCTTCAGACAGAAGAGGGGCACTTTCAAGGACTTCACCAAAGTAGTCCATTACCTTTCCTAAGGTAGAGAGGAGAGCTGGCAGTGTGCCCCCAGGGACTGTGTTCACCACTTTGCCTCAGTCCCCCCACGTGGTCTGTTTCCATGCTCCCCTTTGAACTAGCACCCACTGTGTTTCCCTGGGCTTGCTGGCCCAGAGTGTGTGTTTCTGTCCTACACTGACAGTTTGTGTTGAGATAGAGATTAGAGGGGCCAGGTGAGAACAGTAAGGAATTTTGCCTTTGGACTGAGAACCTCTACCTCAGAGGGTCCTTCTGGGGGAAACTGCATCTTCAAGGTTATTTAAATGATGGCTATAACTCTGAGTCACCTTATAAACACATGGCTCAAGGCTGGTGTTTCAAGGTCAGTATTTACAGAGGAGCCTGGTTTTGAATTGTGTTATTTTATAGCCTTGGAGGGTCAAGGAAGGAAGAGCTTGCAGTGTTTGTCAGATGTGGTCTAAAATCTGCCACTGCCTCTCAAAACAAGACATAATTTTGAAGAGTAAGGTGTATTTGTCATCTTTGTCTAAGCATTTCTTGAGAGCAGCCTGAGCTTCAGACAAGGAGGCATACAGGGAAGATGTGTGGCCACAAAGTAAATGGGGCTTGCATAGGAGAAAGCCTGTCAGTGTCTTACGTGATGAATAAAGTATGGGTGGAACACAGCAGTTCTTGGCATCACTGTATTTCTGTTTTGGGCATTTTCCAAATTCAATTCCTTAAAGTAACTCTGGCTATGCTGTGCGCACTATAAACTCAGGAGAGGTGGTAAAGACGGCCTCTGGATGAGTGAGAGTCCATGATGGGGTTTGAGATTTGTACTTGTTGGTAAGCAAGCTAAGGATAGCAGCCCAAGTTTGGGCTGTGGCACTGGTGTGTCCACAGGGTGCAGCTCCGAGATGGGACTGAAGTGCTCATCTCTGTAGCAGTGTTGGAAAGAGGACCCTGGAGCTAGACAGGGAGAGGTGAGTGGAGTTAGAATTGTGAAGCTGCTGGAAAAATACTGTAAACAAGTTAAAAGGGTACGTGGGCGCCATGAAGTGGCTGAGTATCTCCCGTCTCTGGTGCCTTGGAAGGGGACATGGCTCTGCTCAAGGTATCTTACCCTTCAGAAAGTACCATCTGGAGTCCAGGTAGTTAGTCCTGGTCCCCAGATGCAGAGCTGCAATCACTATCAACTTTGTCCTACTCAGAACTGGATGCTCTGTCTCTCCATCAAAACTCCTGCCCCATTAGCTGCTGGTATCATATCCACTCTCATTCCGGGACAAAGCTAGAGTGGATTCAGGACTTTTTTCTTTTCTTTTGCAATTATTGAACTTTTAAAAATTTTATTTAGAAAGAATAAAAAAAAAATTTAAAACAAAAATGATACAGAATTCCAAAGTAAGATGATAGAAAATTAGCAATGGTTGTTACAGTCCATATTGTTAACTTCAAAGTGGTTCTTCAGATTACCAGAGAGAGGCATGCAAAATTGACCAAAAAATTAAGCATTAACTGTTCCTTTCATTAAACCAATAAAAATTAGTATTACAGTTATCTTAGCTATCACATATATACATGTGTATGTATATATTTCCCTTCTTTTCTCCTTTCCCTCATTCCAGTTGTTCTTTCATTTTGAGTAATTTCTTTCCCTGTCAAAATATCGTATGTTTTGGATTTTATTTACTCCTTCAATTTCTTACATCAGGGAAACAATACGATCTTTACATATGTGGATCTGATTTGTTTCACTCATGAGTATAGTCTCTAGTTGCCTCCATTTGCCTTGAGTGTGTCTTTCTTTATAGCTGAGTAATACACCGTTGTATAAAAATACATCTTTTTTATCCATTCCTCAGCTGATGGGCATTTTGAGTTTTTAAGATTTAGCTATCACAAATTGTGCTGCTCTAAACATGAGTGCACATGTATCACTGTGATATGATGTTTTCAATTTTTCTGGAAAAATACCCAGAAGGGGAATAGCTGGGTTGAACAGGACCTCTAATCCTAGTTTTCTCAGTAATCTCCACACTGATTTCCACAGTGTTTGTACTAGTCTGTAGTCCCAACAAGAGTGGAGAAGGGTTCATTTTTCTCTGCATCCTCACCAGCATTTGTTACTGCTTGATTTCTTGATAATAGCCATTCTTTCCAGGGTAAGATGAAATCTCAGTGTTGTCTTAATTTGCATCTCTTAAGTCATGTTGAACATTTTTTCATATATTTATTTGCCATTTGTATTTCTTCATCTGAGAAGTATATGTTCATCTCAGATGCCCATTTTTGGATTGGGTCTTTGAATTTTGGGGGTGTGATTTTTAAAAATTCTTTCTATGTTCTGAATAGAAGTACTTTGAGAGACAGTTGGCTAAAATGCTTTCTTAGGGTTTTGTTTTTACTATGTTGGTGATTTCTTTTGATGTACAAAAACTTTTCAATACGGTGCAATTCCAGTTGATTCTTTGAAGTATTTCCCATGTGGTTTGGTTTTTGTTCCTGAGATCTCTGCCCATTCCTATGTCTTCAAGATTTATACCTACTTTCTCTTCCAGTAAATTTAGTGTTTCTGTTTTAATATTTAAATCTTTGATCCATTTTGACTTTAGTGCACAGTGATAGATATGAGTCTAGTTTTAGTCTTCAGCACGTGGAAAGCCAGTTTTTCCAGCACCATTTATGAAAAAGGCTACCTCTCTTGCAGTGAACGTATTTGGCCCCTTTGTCAAAGATAATGTGACTGAGTGTCTTTGTAGTTATGTCTGCATCTTCTAAAATGTTCTATTGACCTCAGGTTTGCTTTTCTGCCAATACCATGCTGATTTTATCACAGTAGCTTTTAGTATAATTTCAAATCAGGGATTCTGATACCTCCTGCCTTGCCTTTGCTGCCCAGGATTGCTTCTGCTATTCTGGGTCTCTTCTGGTTCCAGGTGAATTTTAGCAATGTTTTCTCTAGATGTGTAAGGTATGCTAATGGTATTTTGATCAGGATTGCATTAAATCTACCTAACAGTTTTGGGAGTATGGCCATTTTCACAGTGTTGGCTCTTCCAATCCATGAGCAAGGGATATCTTTCCATTTTTTTATATCTTCTTCAATCACCTTTTTCAGAGTACTGTAAGTTTCAATGTATAGATCTTTTATTTTTTTGTTAGATGGACTCTTAAGTATTTCAATTTTTGGATGCTATTATGAAAGGTATGGTTTCCCTGATTTCTCTCTCAGTATGTTGCTTGTGTACAGGAATGCTATTGATTTTTCAGTGCTGACTTTGTATACAGCTATGCTACTGAATTTGGTTATTAAATCTGTAAGCCTTTTGGTGGACTTTTTGGGGTCTTCTATGTAGAGTACTATGTCATTTGTGTATAATGAAAATTGTAGTTACTACTTTCCTATTCTTTCTCTCTTATTTCTCCCTCTGTCTAATTGATCTGTTTAGTGTTTCCAGAATTATTTTGAATAGGAATGGTGATAGTGGACATCCTTGTTTCTGATTTTAAAGTGAAAGCGTTCAGTTTTTGTTCATTTGTTGGCTGTTGGTTTGTCATAGATTGCTTTTATCAGATTGGGGTAATGATTAACTATTCCCATTTTCTGTAGGGTTTTTATTATAAATGAGTGTTGGACTTTATCAAAAGCTTTTTCTTTACCTATTAAGATGATCATGTGATTTTGTCTTTAGCTCTATTTATATGGTGTATTACATTTATTAATTTACATGTATTGAACCATCCCTGCATTCATGGGGTGAATTCCATTGCTCATGATGTATAATCTTGGTTGTTTGCTGAGTTCTGTTTGCTAGTATTTTGTTGAGGATTTTTGCTTGTGTTCCTTAGGGAGATTGGCCTATAGTTCTCTCTTTTGGTTGAGTCTCTGGTTTTGATATCACGGTAATACTTGCCTCCAAGGTGAGTTTAGAGAGAATTGCTTCCCTTTCAGTTTCATTAAAGAGTTTGAGAAATATTGTTGTTAAAGCTCCTCTGAACTTGTAGAATTCAACTGTGAATGCATGAGAACCTTATGCTTTTCTTTGCTGATAAATTTTTAATTATGTTTTCAATTTCATTGACTTATATTGGGTTATTCAGGATTTTTATATCTTCTTGATTCAGTTTTGGTAATTTGTAACTATCTAGGAATCTGTCCATTTCTTCTTCTTCTTCTTTTTTTTTTTTCCTATCCTATGAGAGTGAAGATTTTAGAAGTAGGTATTGGGCTGAGGATATATCTCAGGGGGATAAGCATCTGCCTGGTAAGCTCAAGGTCCTGAGTTTGATTCCCAGTACAAAAAAGAATAGAAGTAGGTATTGATGATCTTCTAAATTTCTGTAGGATCTGTAGTGATTTCACCCTTTTCATTCCTCATTGCATGAATTTGAGATTTTTCTTTCCTTTTTTTTTTTTTTTTGATAAGGTTGGCTAGAGATTTATCAATTTTACTTATACTTTCAAAGAACCAACTCTTCGATTCATTAATTCTTTGTTTTGTTTTCTTAGTGTCCATTACATTAATTTCTGTTCTGACCTTTATACCTTACTCCCTTCTTTGGGGTTTGAGCTTGACTTGCTCTTTTTTTTCTAGAAGCTTGAGGGGCAGAATAAAGTTATTTGTGCTCGTTTTGTTTTGCTGATATGAGAATTCACAGCTATAAATTTCCCTCTGAAGACTGCTTTCATTGCATCCCACAGGCTCCTGTAAGTTGTATCTGCATTTTTGTTTAATTGTAAATATTTTTTAATTTTTTAAAATTTCATCTGTGACCTACTGGTTGTGCAGGAGGTATTATTTAATTTCCACGTGTTTATGGAGTTTTTCTGATTTCTTTTGTCAGTAATTTCCAATTTCATTGCACTGTAGTCAGATAATATGTATGGGATTACTTCAATTCCTTTGCATTTACTTAAGCATGTTTTGTGTGCTAGTATATGGTCTATTTTAGAGAATGTCCTGTTTGTAGCCGAGAAGAATGTGTATTCTGATATTGGGTGGAACATTCTGTTAAGGTCTACTAAGTCCATTTGTTCACAAGTTTGGTTTAGTTCTGTTATTTGCTTTTTTTTTTTTTTTTTGGGTCAGGTTCATCTGTCTCTTTGTGACAATGGGTGTTAAAGCTCCCCATTATGATTGTGTTTTTTTTTTCATGTCTATTAAAATTTGTATCATATAGTTGGGTGGTCCCATATTTGGTGCATATATGTTTATGATTGTTATGTCTTCCTCTAGCAGTTTTCCCCTAACAAGTATGTAGTGATCTTTTTTTTTTTTTTAATCTCTTTTGATCATTCTTGGTTTGAAGTTCACACTGTTTGCAAACAGAATAGCTATCCCTGCTTTTTCAGGGTTCCTGTCACATGAAGTATTATTTTCCATCCTTTGACTTTCAATCTATGAATTTCATTTTGAATTAGATGTGTTTATTGTATACAGCATATTGAGTTTTGTTTCTTGATCCACTTAGCCAGTCTACTTCTTTTGATTGATGAGTTGAGGTCATTTACATTAATGGTTATAACCTATTGTTGTCATGTTATTTTTCTGCTGTTGGTTCCTTATTTTGCCCTTCTGTTTAACTGCTTGCCCTACTTGGTGGTTCTTATTGTTGTTGCTGGAATTATGGCTATTTTTAATCTCTTTCTAGAATATCTTTCAGTACTCTTTTTAGGGTTGGTTTGTCACTCTGAAGTTCTTTAGTGGTTCTTTGTTGAGGAAGTATCTTATTTCTTCATTAATCTTGAAAGATAGTTTTGCAGGTTACATCAATTTGTGTTGGAAGTTATTTTCTTTCAGGACCTGAAATACTTTACTCTGAGCCCCTCTTGACTTGATGGCTTGTGTTGAGAAATCTGCCATGATTCTTATTGGCTTTCCTTTATAGGTGATCTGTTTCTTTTCTCTAATAGCTTTTAATATTCTGTTCTTGTGCTGAATTTTGGTTATGGCTGATTGGAGTTCTATATGCCTCACTTCACTGTATGTCAGATTCTTTTCCATGCTTGGAAAATGTCTTCTATTACTTTTGCAAATAGTCTTTGTATGTGATTTGTGTTGATGTCTGCTTTTTTGGTGACACCTGTCAGTTTTATATTGTTTTTCTTTACATCATCTTTCAGCTGCTGAATTATTTCCTGTTTCATTGTTATTTTTAAGAGATTATTCCTTTTATGTTTACTAGCTGCAATGCTGTCTTTAAGCTCTGAAAGTCTTCTGTTTTGTTTAAGCAGTTTCCCAGCTTTTGGTGTAATCCTCAATTTCCTGAATATCTCTCTGAATGTGTTTCATGCATTCTAATTCTTTTCTATATTATTTTGAAAGGTTTCCATCATTTTCCTGTGCTCCTTTTTTAAAATCTACATCTCCTTTAGATATGGTGAGCAATTCAGATCAGGAACAAAAACAATTTAACCTGTGTCCCAAGGTGACCAAATATTGAGCTGTTAAATATTTTTGGAGAATCCAGCTGTATTGCCTGTATTCATCACTGTGAAGGACTGAGAAACTTAGATGAAGCAAAGCACACTACTTCACCATATCTAGGCTATGAAATTACCAGGATAGGATCCCATATTTTAAATTGATTTTTGTATGAAGATAAGTTGATTTCATTTCACATGAGATGAGCTACATTTCCCTTAGAAGTGGCAATAGCTAGATTTTTTAAAAATTCTAAGCAAACTCTTAGACAAGCACTGAGAAATGCTGTAATTTAATATAATTTTTGTGATAGAAATTCTGAGGGTTTTTTAAGTGACTATAATGAGTCTTACATTTACTTTAAACAAAAAGCACAGAATTAGCATTTCAGGCTTAGATGACATTAGAAAGTTTGAAATGGATAAGGTTAAGAGCTGTCAAATGCTGCACTGAGTTTATACTGGCTTGTTTTTAACATTCCAGACCTGTGCAGATTTATCACACTCATGACACCTTTATTCCAGGGAGTAAAACATGATGTATAAATCAGTTTCTCATTGCTAGGACAATATACCTGACACTCACAACTGGAAGAGGTATTTTTGCTTCAGATTTTAGTAGTTTCCAACAGTGGTCACTGTCTCTAAGGCAAGAACATCAGGTGGAAGGCCATGGTGGAGCAAAGCTACTCACCTCACAGCAGCTGGGAAGCAGAGCACAGGGAAAAGAGCCAGCAAAAGATAATACCTTCCGGTGGCAGTCTCCCAGGGACCCACCTCCAACCAGGCCCCACTGAACACCACACTCAGTTATGAACATTAGTGAATCATCCACTGCTGAGTACAGTGCCCCATTATCCAGTCACCTTTCCAGGAGTCTCTTAATTCAGTCAAATGTTGCAGCCCTTTAAAGTATTATAATGCTTGCATTTTCATAATTTGTAAAATCCCTTCATATGTATATTTATATACTAACTTTCTTACAGAAGATGTAGAATGTATATAGCAAAACCAAAGACAGCAGAACACATGCCAGGTTACATGAAGTGTTCTAGATGCCGGATAATCCCATCCCTATTTCCTGCTGTGAGAGTCCCTTAAGGAGGGTTAGTGGAGGCTAGACTACCATGGGTATTTCCCCTCCCTCAGCCTATGAGGAAGTCCAGCTGACCACCATCCCCTAAGGTGTAATCTGCCCCAGAAGCATTGGTGCTGTTATGGGTGATACATTGTATCAACCTGGGGAGTCTAGAGGTTTGGCTGAGTGATTCAGCAGGAAGCCAGGGTGCTTACTTTGTATACATCCCGAGCTTGTGGAAGAGGAGGGCATGGAGACTGTGTGAGAGCTACCCGCCCCCTGGGTGGGGGTAGGCTGTTTACAATGTAAGAGGAGAGAAGAGGCTGCTTGCAGCCATTCCTCCCTTTTGCTGGTTGTATTGCTGTGCTCTGCTGCCATGAACAGTTTGCCCTCTGCCATGTGCCACTCTGCCTCAGAACCAGCCAAGTATGGACTGAAACCTCCACAAACTGTAAGCTAAATAAACCTTTCCTTTCTTCATTTTGGGTATTGGGTATTTTGTCTCAGCAACGAAAGAAAAGTAACCAAGACAGGTGCCATGGACCCAGGGTCCCCCCCATGCAGAATTGGGGTGCCATTTTTCATTCCTTTATTATTTTTGTGGCACTGTGATGACACTTTTTAAAATAGCTTGTTTCCCATCTCTTGCCTTCTCTGTATGACTGACTGTAGTTTTTGACCTTCCTGGAACATATCTGCTGTCCCCAGCAAAGCTGGAAGCCACCCCACTGACAGCTAAGGCATCCAAGCGGAAAAGGGAGGAAATGTTCAAGGGAAGGCTGAATGAGCAGGCAATGTTCCCTCTTGAAAAGCGCACAGGAGAGAAATGTCCTTGAGCTATGGGGAGAAATCAAGCTGCTGCACTTCGATTTGTACTACAAAGAGCTCACACAGCAGAATAAAGCTCCAGAATCACCTGCCCAGGTCCTGGACATCCCTTGCAAGTGAATGAAGACCAAATCCTTGCTCAGCATCCTGGTTCCCCAAGATTGTTTTACTGGCGCAGTTTCCTCTCAGAGTATGTAGAACAGTTGCAGTGTGATAGTTACTGTTGGCTCACTCTTCTCTGACTTAGAGTAAAAATTTCCTTGAATAAGAGACCCAGGAAAAATGTTAAGGCAATTCCCAGTCAGTAACCAGAAGTTCAGCCATCTGTATGCTGTTCTCTTTAGGTTTCACCTCAGACAAGATGCTAGTGAGGGAGACTGATGCTTTGTGAGTCATTGATGGGGTTATGCAGTGTACCAGAGCGTGGGACACTGCAGTCCCAGACCATTGGCCACCAGTGCCCTCCCTGGTAGTCTTGTCTTCCACAAGCAGCTCAGTGGGCCATTGGCAGACACCAAAGGGCGCCATTAGTAGCTGCAGATCCCTTCTCCTCTGGGATCTGGAGCCTTCATTGGCTCAGGATTCATTGGCTTTATTGTGCAAAGGAGTTTTTTTATATGCTGAGTATGAAGACTTCCTGAACAATGGACCAAGCGGAAACCTTAAGCAATTACATCTAACCCATGCAAATCAATAATAGTGTCAATGATGGGGCTACTCAGGGTATTTTTAAATTAACAATAGGACAGGGCAGAGAAAAGAGCTATTGTCTTGCCCAGAATGCAGTTGGAGAGACCACAAAGTCTCAGCAAAGAGGGACATTTTAAAAGTCTGAAATGGACTTCAATTTTATATTTTGTATTATGGATTTCAATTTTATTCTCATTCCTTCAGAAAAGAGCCGGGGTCCCATTTCAGTTTTCATTAGCTGGGACTGCAGGTATGAGGAAATAGCTTGGAGGCGAGACAAGTGGATTTAGGCTTTTTCTCAAGCCCAAATTTAAAGTTAACATTTGTAAAGGGGGCCCAGGTGGGAGTCTCTTTGGGCTGTTATGACAAATGTAACATGGACCAACTGGGTGGCTTAGTAACAAAAATTTATTTCTCGCAGTTGGGGAGTGACAAAGTAGCAAGCCCCATCCATCCCAGGACACTAATCTGATTGGAGGTTTCACTTCATATCCTTCACCTCCTCAAAGCTCTACCTCCTCATACCACCTTCTTGGGTTTATGATTTCAACATGTGAATTGGAGAAAAGAAGCAAATGTTCAGCCCATCTCAGGATACAACTGACTACTGGCTTAGGTTGCAATTGCTGTGGTACTCAATGCTGAATGTGAACATATTTTGTGAACTGCAAAGTCTAATGTGTAGCTTGACCATGTAACTGGACTGAGGATGTCAGATCTCCATTTTAAACATTTAAAGGTGGCTCACTGGGGTCCCATCCACCCACTCTGAGAATGCAGAAATGGAAAGTTATGGTCTCTTCCCTTGGGAATCATGACCTAGTAGGGAAGATACATAGACAAACAAACAAAAGAAGTGCCACAATCTTTCCACTCTTTTTTTAAGATGACAGAATTCTCATCAAGTACTGTTTCTCCCACTGCTGCGATCCCTGGTTCCTCCTTTTTCTCTTATTCCTAGCTGTCGTAACTGTTCTCCCATGGCATTTCTACCTTAAAGCCAGCTGATCATAGATGGAACCAACTAAAAGCATTATCCAAAATTAACCTGTCCTCCTTTAAATTGTCTGTATATTTGGTATTTTGTCTTAGCAGTGGGAAAGTGATTAATACAGAGAATTAGCACCAGGAGTAGGACTGTTGCTATGACTGTACCTAACCAGGTTTAGGAGACTTTGGAACTGCTTTCTGGGAACAGTTTAGAACGCTTTGGAGATGCAAGGTAGAGGAGCCCTAGAATGTTATAAGCAGAGTCTGAGGGGTAGTTTTGGTCAAAGTTTAGAAGACCAAAATGCTAATAGGTATATAGAGGGGAGAAGCTAGATTCTACTGGAAACTGGACTAGAACTATACATGTTTTATTCTGAGAAAGAATTTATTTACATTCTATCTCTGCCCTAAGACTTTGTTTGAAGCTTAATTTAAAGTTGGTGGATTAATCTAGTAGAGGAAATTTCAAGGCAACCCAAATTTCAGGCATGGATACTGCTAGCTGTTTTTAGCCAGATCTACAGCAAAAATCAGTATTAAAGCAGATGTGAAAAGTTTGCAGTTCATTAGAAAGGAAGCACTTGCAAAGCTGGGGCAAAGGAGAGCGTGATTGCTAAAAAGATTAGCATTTTTTAAAAAGTCAAGTACTTTGCATCAAATAATAGAAAATATAACATGAATACATGTCAGGAATCAACAAATCTCACACACCTATCACTGCTTAAAGGTGTAAAAGTGTAAACCTTTCATTGGAAAAGTGACTCCTTGGGCCCTCTGCTCATTCAGACCCACCTAGGGAATTGGTTCCCTGGATTCATTTCACCTTGCTCAGCCATCCAGGCACCCAGAGGCCACTGTGGCCATGATACAAGGGGCCTAGCTACTTACTGCTCAAATGAATGGTAGACCTTAGGGTCAGCCACATGACAACAAAATGCAAAAACTATAAAGTAATGGAGGCTTCTACCCAGATTTTAGAAGAAGGCCTGGGAGGGCAGAGGGCAGTGTCTCCAGAGGGCAGTGTGTGAAGCTGTGAAAGTGACAGTGAAAGTAAATAGAGACCCTAAGAAACTAGAGATGCCGGGAATGTGGACCAGGTGCTAAGGAAAGCCAGAGACAAAGAGCAAAGCCAGCCCAAGGGAAAGGTCAGTTCTTTCTTGCAGTCTTGGTCTTGCTTTGGGGCAATGCTTTCTTATTCCCCTGTTCTTCTGTGTTGGAATTGGAATGTTTACCCATGTCATTGTATGTTGGAAATGTTTAACTTTCTTTTTTATTTTTACAGGGGCTCACAGCTCAAAGTTTGCCTTGAGTCTCAGTGTAAACTTTATATTTAGACTTTTCAGCAGTGCTGAAACTGTAAAGCCTTTTGTGACTCCTAGAGATAGGCTAAATTCATTTTGCAGAAAGAGCTGTGCATAAGTGGTTTTTTGTTGTTGTTGTTTGTTTTCTTTTTTGTTTTTGTCTTTTTGAGACAGGGTTTCACTATGCAGTTCAGGCTGGCCTTGAGCTCACTTTGTAGCCCAGGCTGGCCTTGAACTCACAACGATCTTCCTGCCTCAGCCTCCCAAGTGATGGGATTACAGATGTGTGCCAGCACACTTGGTAGCATGAGTCTTTTTGGCATGGGAGGAATGTTATTGTTCAGCTCTAAAATATCCCCCCAGAATCTCAGTTTGGAAGGTGACTGGATCATGAGGAAGCTGTATTCACCAGTGATTCATCCATTCATAAGCTTAGTAGCTGAGTGTGCTGTTAGGAAGAGGGCCTGGTGGAAGGAGATTCATTAATGTGTGTGAGCAAGAAGGATGTGTTCTCATTCTTGGCTTCTCTTTCTATTTCCTGGTTGCCACGCAGTGATCAGTTTTTGTTAGCCATGTCCCTTTCAGAAGTGAGAATGAGTGGTGGGAGAGCATCAGGGACAGATGTGAAGCCCAGTATGATACACTTGGGCAGTTGTTGTATAGAGCCTCACAAAGCACAGTGTGGATAAGAGAAGAATGTCAAATGAATTTGCTTAGGGGATTAGGGCACTGCATACAATTGTGCAGGCTTTGCATGGGGTGTGGCTCATGTTCCTGACATTTCAGCCCCTTGACTTGTGCTATGTACTATTTATACAATGATCCACTGTCTTAGTTACTTTCTCATCACTGAGACAATTCCCAACACCTGAAAATTCAAGGAATAGAGGTTTATTTTGACTCATAATCTGTAGAAATTTCAGTCCATAGTCTACTGGCTCCAAAGCAGGGCAGCATGGCAAAGGGGCGTGGCAGAAGAGAAATAGCTTGTGGCATGGCAGTGGGGAGCAGAGAGAGATCAAGGGAAGAAGGAAGGAGATACACCTTTCTGGACCTTCTCCCCAGTGACCCCCCTCCTCCAACCAGGCTTCACCTCCCAACATCACATAAACTCATCAATGGACCAACAGTGAATATCACACACACACACGATCCAGTCACCTTCCAAAACCCCACCTGTGAGCCCATGAGGCTTTGGAGGAGGGGGGCATCTAGATATAAACCATCAAATCCACAGTGGTCTGAGATAAATATAGTGACATTTTAAAAAGAAGCAAAGGCTTCAGGCATGAGTAATCATTCACTAATAATAGTAGGACAAATTGATATTTGTATAGTTAACAGTGACATATAAAAAAACTCCCACAATTTACCAGACATGTTTAACCTGTGCAATAACTCTTTGAGATTGATAGAGGTCAAAACTCTCTACACACACTTCACAGCCAGCTAACATTCCCTTTCCCAAGGTCCCAAGGTAGCAGCAAATTTGTGACACCAGCGATGCTCCTCCAGTGCTGCACTGCATACAGTTGTGCGTGCTTTGCACAGGGCAGGACTCATGCTTCTAATTCGTACTTCCTCACTTTCTCCAGATGTGCCCCACGCATTGCCCCCTAACCTTCTGATCCATAGACTAGCTGTTGGGAGGATTTGGCTCCTTATTCCTGGATTCTGAGTTTATATAATTTCTTGGGTTTTGTGCAGCTTATAGTTAAAGTGGGAGGGACCCTTACTGCCAGCTATGAAGCTAGAGAAATGCACTGATCCCTGCTATAGATTAGATCCTAAATGTCCCCAAAGGCTCCTGTGTTGAAGGATTGGCCTGTAGCATGGCACCATGGATGGTGGTGAACACTTGAGAAGATGAGACGTAGTGGGAAGCCTGTAAGTCACTGGGGGAGTGCCCTGGAAAAGGGATTGTAGGACCCTCACCCCCTTCTGTTTTTCATTCCCTGGCTACCATGAAGTGAGCAGTTTTTCTTTGCCATGCCCCCCCCATGCTCTGCTTTAGCACAAGACCCCAAAGCAACATTCAGTCTATAGATGACTATAGAATGAAACCTCAACAACTGTGACTAAAAATAAGTACTTTGCAATTCACCCATCCCAGGTGTTTGCTAGAGTGATGGGAAGCTGACTAATATTCTCACCCTGCAGCTGCAGTATTTAAGACAGTTCTGCTTGCTTTTGTTGATCATAACACAAATATATTTATTTTCTATGCAGAAGATGGAAGAGAAAAAGTCACCTGCCTAGGTCACAAGACAGTGACACAATGGAGTCAGGGCTCCGGGTGTCCGTCCTTCACTCCAAGCTGTGGGTTCTTTCATAACTAGGTTTATTTACATCTGGTCATGCCCAGCCTGCTGAGTCAGCTGCTGAAATAGTTCTCCCAACCTCTCTATTCTTGACTTTATTTTGTGAGTATCCTGTTCACTATGTTCACTCTGCTCTGGCCCAATTTAATCTAGTTTTAATTGTTTCAATCTTCTTGAAAAATTTTGCTCAAGCTTATACAGTAATGCACATTTCTGTTTTCTCAAGGGCAACATGGACTTCAGGATCAGTCTCGTGTTTAGTTCATCCTTTAAGCAGCTTGTTTAGGGTCCTACTCCTTAAACCACAATTCCCTCCTATCTCCTCAGATATCTGCTTCTTTGGCAGCAAATATACTAACTTCTCACATAGTTTAGCTCAGATGGTAACGGCTAAATCACCATCAACAGTACAACAAAAAGGCTGCGGATATAGCTGAGTTGTACAAGCTCCTGGCAAGTGCAAGGCCAAGTTCAATTTCTGTTACTCAAAAAAAAAAAAAAAAGAGTACAACCAAAAGCAAGTCTGTAATTTAACCAATTATTAATTTCTCAATTTTTGAAAATAATTTTTGGAGAGATGGTTCATTAAGATCAAAACTATTGCAGATATGTAATAGAATATATGCATAATGCTTAGATTTCATTCTTTTTTTATTTTAAAAGTAAAAGAACAAAGACATATTAACAAACAGACACAAAGTAGCACAAGAAATAGTACAATCAAAACTGATTTACAGACAAGGTGACAGGGACTCAACAATGGTTGTTGCTTTACCTATTGATATCTTTGAAGTGTATATTCATGAACACAGATACAGACATGCGAAATTGGTCAAACAATTAATCATCTCAACAACAGAAAAAAAAAAAAAAAAGAAACCGGAAAGCATTAACAAAGAGGCACAAAGTAGTACAATAAGAGTATGATCAGAATTGAATTATAGACAAAGCAACAGAAAACAAACAATAGTTGCTGCTTTGCATATTGGTATCTTCCAAGTGTATGCTCAGGATAACACATACAGACATACAAGATGGATCGAATAACCCGTCATCAACTATTCCGTAGCATTAAGTGACATAATACAATAGTAGAACCACGTTAGCCCTCCTGCACATATGTATATACATATATACATACATACATTTTTGCCTCTTTCTTTTCTCCTTTCCCTCGTCCCATCTGTTCTTTGCTTTTGAACAGATTTCCTTCGTGTCTCTTAGTTTATATTCCCAACCTCGGGTTCTTACATGAGTGACACAATACATTGCCTGCTCATGTACTGCTGATTTATTTCACTTATGAGTATGGACTCCAATTTTGACCATTTGCCTATAAAGTCCCCAAAACTGTCTTTCTTTATAGCTGAATAATATTCCATTATATAAAAATGCCACAATTTTTTAATCCAGTCTTCTGTGTATGGACACTTGGGTTGCTTCCACATTTTAGCTATTACAAATTGCGCTGCTATAAACATGGGTGCATATATATCAGAGTGATATGATGTTTTCAGATCTTCTGGGAAAGTACCCAGAAGGGGAATAGCTGGTTTGAATGGAACCTCTAGACCTAGTTTGCTGAGAAATCTCCAAACTGCTCTCCACAGTGGTTGCACCAGTCTACATTCCCACCAGCAGTGTAATAAGAGTCCCTATTTCTCCACAGCCTCGCCAGCATTTGTTATTGGATGATTTTTTCATACTGGCCAGTCTTACTGGGGTGAGATGAAATCTCGATGCTGTTTTTATTTGCATTTCTCGAATGACTAAGGATGTGGAACATTTTCTCATATATTTATTTGCCATTTGTATTTCTTTCTCTGAGAAGTGTGTATTCATCTCAGATGCCCATTTCAGGATTGGGTCTTTGAATTTGGTCAGGTACATGTTTTTTAATTCGTTGTATGTTCTAGACAGCAGTCCTTTGTCTGAGGGACAGCCAGCTAGGATTTTTCCCCAATTTGTGGGTTTTCTGTTTACTTTGCTGGTGATATCTTTAGATGTACAAAAACTTTTCAGTAGGATGAGGTCCCACTTATTGATTCTTTGAAGTGTTTCCCTTGCAGTTTCATTTTTGTTCATGAACTCTCTGCCTACTCCTATGTCTTCAAGATTTTTACCTACTTTCTCTTCCAATAGGTTTAGAGTTTCTGTTTTAATGTTGAGGTCTGTGATCCATTTTGACCTGAGTTTGGTGCATGGTGATAGACTTGGGTCTATTTTCAGTTTTCGGCGAGAGGCAAGCCAGTTTTTCCAGCATCATTTATTAAACAGGTCATCCTTTTTCCAGTGAGTTTGGTTGACCCCTTTGTCAAATATTAGGTAGCTGAGTGGGTTTTTCGTTATGGTTGCATCTTCCAGTCTGTTCCATTGATCCTAAGGTCTGTTTTTTATCCAGTACCAGGTTGATTTTATTACAGTAGCTTTGTAGTATAATTTCAGGTCAGGGATTGTGATGCCACCTGACTTGTCCTTATTGTCCAGGATTGCTTTTGCTATTCTGGGTCTCTTTGGGTTCCAGATGAATTTGAGGCATATTTTCTCTAGATCTGTGAGGTATGCTAATTGTAGTTTAATGGGAATTGCATTGAATCTGTACAACAGTTTTGGTAGTATGGCCATTTTCACAATGTTAGTTCTGCCTAACCATGAGCAAGGTATGTTTTTCCATTTATTGAAATCCTCTTCGATCTCCTTTTTCAGAGTACTGTAGTTTTCACTGAATAAATCTTTCACATTCTTTGTTAGAATGATTCCTAAATATTTCAATTTCTTGGTTGCTATTGTAAAAGGTATGGTTTGCTCAATTTCTCTCTCAGTCTGTTTGTTGTTCGTGTATAGGAATGCTATAGATTTTTGGGTGTTGACTTTGTATCCGGCTATGCTGCTGAATTTGTCAATGAATTCCAGGAGATTTCTTGTGGAGTTTTTGGGGTCCTCCATGTATAGTATCATGTCATCTGCAAATAGTGATAGTTTAACTTCTTCCTTTCCTATCCTTATTCTTTTTATTTCTCTCTCTTGTCTGATTGCTCTGGCTAATGCTTCCAGAACTATGTTGAATAGGAGTGGTGACAATGGACATCCTTGTCTTGTTCCTGACTTTAAAGTGAATGTTTTCAGTTTATGTCCATTTAGTAAGATGTTGGCTGTTGGTTTGTCATAGATGGCTTTGATCAGATTGAGGTAGAGGCCATCTATTCCTATTTTTTTCTAAGGTTTTTAACATGAATGCATGTTGGACTTTATCAAAAGCCTTTTCTGCATCTATTGAGATGATCATGTGGTTTTTGTCTTTGACTATATTAATATAATGTATTACTTTTATTGATTTGCGAATATTGAACCATCCCTGCATTCCTGGAATAAATCCTACCCGGTCATGGTGTATAATTTTCCTTACGATTCACTGTAATCTATTTGCTAGTATTTTGTTGAGTATCTTTGCATCTATGTTCATTAGAGAGATCGGCCTGTACTTCTCTTTCTTGGTTGGGTCCCTCTCTGGTTTTGGTATCAGTATAATACTTGCCTCCAGAAATGTGTTAGGGAGAGTTGCTTCCTTTTCGATTTCATTGAAGAGTTTGAAGAGTGTTGGCATTAAATCTTCTCTGAATGTTTTATAGAATTGTGCTCTGAATCCATCAGGGCCTGGGCTTTTCTTTGTTTGTAAGTTTTTAATGATGTTTTCAATCTCATTCATTAATATTGGATTTTTCAGTATTTTTGAGTCTTCCTGATTTAATTTTGGTAATTTGTACCTTTCTAGGAATCTGTCCATTTCTTCTGTATTTTCTATCCTATAGGAGTAAAGATTTTCAAAGTAGGTATTAATGATCTTTTGGATTTCTGTGTTATCTGTAGTGACTTCATCCTTTTCATTCCTTATTGCATGAATTTGAGATCTTTCCCTTCTTTTTTTGATAAGGTTGGCCAAGGGTTTATCAGTTTTATTTATTCTTTCAAAGAACCAATTCTTTGATTCACTTATTTTTTGTAGAGTTTTCTTCATCTCAATTGCATTAATTTCTGCCCCGAGTTTTATAATCTCCTCCCTTCTTTGGGCTTTTGGTTTGGGTTGTTGCTCTTTTTCTAAGTGTTTGAGGTATAGCATTAGGTTATTTATTTGCTCTCTTTCTGTTTTCTTTGTATATGAGTTTATTGCTATAAATTTCCCTCTGCTTTCATTGCATCCCACAGATTCTGGTAGGTTGTACTTGCGTTTTCACTTATTTGTAGGTATTTTTAAATTTCTTCTTTAACTTCTTGTGTGACCCATTGGTTATTCAGGAGGTTGTTGTCTAATTTCCAAGTGTTTATGTGGTTTTTGGACTTCTCTTTGTCATTGATTTCCAATTTCATTGCGCTGTGGTCCGATAATATGCATGGGATAATTTCAATTCTTTTGCATTTAGGTAGATATGCTCTATGGGCTAGAATGTGGTCTATTTTAGAGAAAGACCCATGTGCAGCTGAGAAAAATGTGTATTCTGATATTGTGGGGTGAAACACTCTGTATACATCTACTAAGTCCATTTGTTCACACTTTTGGTTCAGGTATGTTATTTCTTTGCTGAGTTTCTGTCCAGTTGACGTATCTCTTTGCGTCAGAGGGGTGTTTAGGTCCCCTATTACAATAGTGTTATTAGTTATTTGATTTTTCATGTCTGTTAAGATTTTACTTGTAAAGTTTGGTGCTCCATTGTTTGGTGCATAAATGTTTAGGATTGTTACCTCTTCCTCTTGTAGCTTTCCCCTAACTAGTATGTAATGGCCTTCTTTATCTCTTTTGATTGTTTTTGGTTTTCAGTTTCCATTGTCTGCAAACATAATAGCTACCCCTGCTTTTTTCTGGGGACCTGTTGCATGGAGAATTGTTTTCCATCCTTTAATTTTCAGTCTGTGGATTTCCTCTTGAGTAAAATGTGTTTCCTGTAAACAGCATATCGTTGGATTCTGTTCCTTAATCCACTCTTCCAATCTTTTCCTTTTGACTTGTGAATTGAGGCCATTTACATTAATGGTTATAATGGTTATATGTTGGCTTATTCTAGTAATTTTATTTCCTTGTTGTTTTTTTCCTTCTTTTGCTGACTGTTTACTTACTTGTTCATTTAGGGAGTTATTTCTATCGTTGTTCTTGGGATTATGGTCTTTTTCTCTGTCTAGAATATCTTTTAATGCTTTTTGAAATGCTGGTTTGGCACTCATGAAGTTCTTCAGTTGTTCTTTGTCGTGGAAATATTTTATTTCTCCATTGAATTTGAAGGATAGTTTTGCAGGATACATCAGTCTGGGTTGGAAGTTGTTTTGTCTCAGAATCTGTAATATCTCGCTCCAAGCTCTTCTTGATTTCATGGTTTCCGTTGAGAAGTCTGCTGTGATTCTGA